>JAQZBX010001017.1:43909-91177 GCA_029593785.1 Cabassous unicinctus | reverse complement strand
ACTGGGTCAGAATGCTAGTGACCCAAGCCCTGATTGATGCTGGCCACTGAGCCAAAATTATTTCAATTATCTTCTAAATTTGATTGCTGGTTAAAAAACATGCATTTTTTTCTGTGAGATGTAAGATAAAGCAATTAATGGGATGGAACTCAGTATGTCTGATGACCCAAACAAAACAAAACAAAATAAAACAAAAACTCTTCTTGAGGCTTAGAAAGCATAGGAGAAAGAAACAAGCAGAACTTTTTTTTTCTGTTGTGAAATCCAAATTATCATGCAAAAGCTAAGCAATTTTAACAGAGAACTATTTCTATTCTAAGCACAGCAAAATTCCACCATCATCACCCACCCATTCCTTTCTTCTACGACATTTATGAGGAGAAAACTGCATTTGGAAACATGATTATTATTATTATTATTTATTGTAAGTACACTTGGATTTCTTTTGAAAATGTTAGAGCTGTGTTGAAGCAAATAGTTTTCAAGTATCATTAAGCTTAAATTTTTTTTTTATTATGGGCCTTAACATACACCTTGGACCTGTACACATTAGCAAATAGCATTCTTGTATCTTTCTTTAGCTTCTTATATAGAATTGCCCACCATTATAAAACCATAAACATTTGCCTATGGCAAATACAATTAGGTTGTGTCTGACAACAGCACTTTTTAGCAAGATAGATAAGCATGATCTCATGACCTCCATATTCAGACAACACCCCCTGAAAACAAACTATTTCAGGAAACCTTTCATTTGTATTCTATTGCAGAGAGGTGTAATTTCTATTATGTTGACAGTTACCTTTATGTTATTCGTTCTCCTGATGATTTATCATTATCCTGATCATTTATCTGTTATTTATCTATAGATTATATTTCTTTATGAGGAAAAAAGCAGAAAATTAAGTGTAGGCTATACAGGGATACCATAATGGCCACAGACATACTAACTCTGCTGAATTATTCTGCAGGTAGGCTATATTTATAACACCTAAAAACCAATTGCATTTGTTTCCTATTCCTGCTGTAGTAAACTAGCACAAATTTAGTGATTTAAGACAATACATATATTATCTTACAGCTGTGTGGGTCAGAAGTCTGAAATGTGTTTCAGGGGGCTAAAGTCAAGGTGTTGGCAAGGCTGCATCCATTTCTGGAGGCTCTAGAGGAAATTCATATTTGCTTTTTCCAACTTCTAGTAGCTTGTTGTCTTGTTTCGTGAATGCTTTCAATCTTCAAAGCCAACACTGGCAAGGTGAGTATTTTTCATATTGCATTACTCTAACACTGACTCTTTGGCCTGTCTCTTCCTTCTTAGAAGGACCTTTGTGATTTCATTGGGCACACCTGAATAATCAAGGTTTATCTCCCTATCATGAGGTCAACCAATTAGTAACCTTATGTCCATCTACAACCTTAATTCCTCTTTGCCCTGTAACATAATTTATTCACAGATACTAGGAATTAGAACCTGGACATCTTTAAAGGGTCATTATTTTGCCTACAGCAAGACTCTAAGGTGTTGGGTTCATTTGTTCATTTTATTATCACAGCTGCAATAGAATATTGTGGGGTTCTCACACTAAGCATGCCGTATATCAAATAATGTTCACCCATTTCCATTGGTAAGAGCTAAATGGACCATGGGTAAGTATCTAATTTAAGAAAGAGCCCATTTACAGATGAGCCAATAATTTATGACATCTGAAAATTAGTACCAAACATAAGTTGGTCATGTAAATTTTCTGTTTTGGAAATTTGAACTTAGAGACACAGAAGGAAGATACACATTATCTGGGAAATCTATAGCTAAGGTTTTGCAGACTTGCAGGCAGGATGAGTACAGTACTTTTAAAAATATGCTTAATATAATTACATTAAGGAAGCTGGGATAAAGAGAGAAGAGAAGAGAGCGATTAGGAAATGGAAAGATGTACCAAAAAATGCCTTAAGAGATAGCAGGTAAGACTGACTTAGTTCCATTTCCCAGTGCCAGGCCCCTTAATGGATGAATATATTTTATTGTAGCCTGTTTTATTTTGCTAAGGGCTGTCAATGCAATATACCAGAAATGGGTTGACTTTTATAATAGGAAATTATTACAGTAAAAGCTTACAGTTCCAAGGTTGTGAAAATATCCAAATCAAGGAATCATCAGAGATGCTGTCTCATTAAATTGAAGCTGAGTGTGATCAGGCACATGGTGGCATCAGATAAAGATGCTTTCTCTTGAGTGATAAAGCACATGGCAGTCATAATGATGGTCTATTTGTCCCTCCCCTCTCATTCCAGCCTCTTTCAACTTCAAGCTGCCCCATGAGCCTAACCTTTTGGGGACCTGGTTGCTTCAACTTTGGCTGATCTGCTGATTCCAGCCTCTGGGCTCTCTCTCAGCCTGTTACGGTTTCTCTGGCTTTCTGAGGCTATAGGTAATCCTAGAGTCCTCTCTCATTTGGCAGGGTAAAAATGGCACTCTCTTTCTCTGTGTTTATCTCTGCTTTCAGGCCTCAGTTTAGGATAAGACTCCATTTAGAGGATGAGGAGTCACTCTGGGCTCCAAAATCTAATCAAAGTCCCTTAACTAAGATGATCTAATCAAAAGTGATCTAATCGAGCAGTCCCTTAACTGAATCTAACCAAAAGTCCTTACATACAATAGACTTACACATACAGGAAAGGGTTAGCTTAAGAACATAATTTTCTGGGGTCCGCAAAAGACTTAAACCAGTACATGTGCTTTTGGATCCCAGGTGATCTCTGCATCTCTTTGACCAAAATCTTAATTTGGACTAATATTGCTGGGTCTCTGTTTCTTATTATGAAAAAATTGAGTGTGAAACACAGTATCTTCAATTTGAAGATTAATAGATAATACATATTTTGTCTGGAATAATTCATGCCACTGAAAACCTCTTGTCATCATGACAACCGTAGTCAAAAATTATGGAAATGGGACTTCAGAATGGGCCTCTATGATTAAGGCTTTGATATTATGCTGGTTTAAGTTCCCCCAGAAGCAGACCATGAAACAAGGATTTGAATACACATAGAGTATTAGACGGAACAGGAAATGTTCATAATGGAGTTGGAAAAGTAAGACAAAAAAGTGAAGACAGTTGATGAATGGTGCATTAGCAAGCCACCTGTCACAACTGGTGGCAGGACCTTCATCCCACCATGTAGGAACTCTAGGAAACAATGAAAAAGACATGCCTAATTGGAAAGGGAGAAGAAATACTTATCCATCATCTTCCATCCGTTATTGTTTGAGGCTGCTCTTGGTGATTAGCAGAAAAATACCCTAACTGGGCTTATAAAATCTACATAACCTGGTCCTTGTGTGATTCTTCAACTTTTTTCGGTGTTACATTCCTTTCTGTCCTGTCTGTTAGGGCCAAATCAACCTTCTTCTGTCCACTGGGATAAGATTGCTCCTTTCCTCCATCATTTTCATACTGCTCCCTTTTCTGGGAGTTGTCGTCACTCTCCGCTTCCTTAGTTAATGCCTGGGATCTTCCTTGACAACTCAATTTGGTCATTGCTACTTGGAAAACTTTTCCGTATTTCTCTGTTGACATCAGGTCATTCTGTCGTGTGTTTGTGGTCCTATAGCACCATAAATAACAGCACCATATGTTTCTTATTTGTGGCACTGAACACAGTGGCAATGTTACATATAATTTGATATTTGATTTGAGTGATGACTTTTCCTTCCCACTAGATTGTATATATTAGGTTGGTGGTAAAGTACTTGCAGTTTTGGACTTTGAATTTTAAATCATTTTAACTAGACTCAAACACATCTTTATTAATCAAAATAAGAACCATTATAATCAACATATTTTTGCCAATGAGAAATAAGTTTGTTTATTCCTGTAGCACAAAATCCATGCTTTGGAATTTGACAAACTCTTGTAAAGCATTTTCTGCATCCTGCTGGTTGTGGAAGCGTTTTCCCTGCAAAAAGTTGTTGAGATACTTGAAGAAGTGGTAGTTCGTTGGCAAGAAGTCAGGTGAATATGGCAGATGAGGCAAAACTTCATAGCTCAATTTGCTCAACTTTTGAAGAGCTGGTTGTACGATGTGTGGTCAGGCACTGTGGAGAAGAATTGGGCCCTTTCTGTTGACCAATGCTGGTGCAGGCATTGCAGTTTTCAGTGTACTTCATTGATTTGCTGAGCATACTTCTCAGATGTAATTGTTTTGCCGGGATTCAGAAAGCTGTAGTGGATCAGACTGGTAACAGACCACCAAACAGTGACCATGACCTTTTTTTGATGCAAGTTTGGTTTTGGGAAGTGCTTTGGAGCTTCTTCTTGGTCCAACCACTGAGCTGGTCATCACCAGCTGTTGTATCCACTTTTCGTCGTACATCACAATCCAATCGAGAAATGGTTTGTTGTTGTGTAGAATAAGAGAAGATGACCCTTCAAAACAACGATTTTTTTGGTTTTTGGTCAGCTTGTGAGGCACCCACTTATCAAGCTTTTCCACCTTTCCAATTTGCTTCAAATGCCGAACCACTGTAGAATGGTCAACATTGAGGTATTTGGCAACTTCTCGTGCAGTTGTAAGAAGATCAGCTTCATGATTGTTCTCAACTGGTCGTTGTCAACTTCTGATGGCCAGCCACTATGCTCCTCATGTTTAAGGCTCTCATCTCCTTTGCAAAACTTCTTGAACCACCGCTGCACTGTACATTCGTTAGCAGTTCCTGACCAAATGTGTTGTTGATGTTGCAGTTGTCTCTGCTGCTTTATGTCCCATTTAGAACTCAAATAAGAAAATTGCTTGAATTTGCTTTTTATCTAACATGATTTCCATAGTCTAAAATAAATATACTATAAACAGCAAGTAATAAGTCATTAGCAAAATTAATAAAGCGAGAAATGCACATTAAAATGATGTATAACACAACCACATTTATTTAAGAATGTATTCCAATATCAAATGGCAAATTTCAACAATGCAAAAACACAATTACTTTTGCACCAACCTAATATCACAAAGGTGGAATTATATATATTGTATTTACCACTGCATCTCTACCACTTAAAATAAAAAGGAGTTGACAGGAGGAGGGGCAAAAAAGCAGCAAAGTAAGGGACTCCAAGAGTCAGCTCATCCTACAGTGCAGTTAGTAATCAAGCACAACTATCTAAAATCACCTGTTTGGGGGGCCCAGGAGAACAGAAGAGCATCTTGCAACATCCTTGGTAGAACAGAAGGGGCAGACTTTCCATTTGCAGTGAACATTTGTGAGTAGAACACTCCATACCATGGAGGCTGGTGACCAATCCCTGCTGGTAGCACAAGGAGCTATTCCCAGGCTGTAGTTGGAAGCTCCATATCCCAAAAATGGAGAAAAAAGAAACAGTTGGACCCTGAATTGAGGTACCGATTCATAAATTTGTCTATCTAAAGTCCATTCCTAAGAACAGCTAAAATTTGAAACTGTTCAAGTCAGAAAGAGGCCAGAAGCCTCCATTTTAACTCCACCTACAGCATGGAGGAAGTGGGTTGATTGAAAATCACAGTGACAATAGGGACTGGCTTCTTTCCACCCAGGTAGGATTGCAGACCTAGCCTAGGTTCCAGCCAAACCTAAGGCAAGGAGGAGGCTGGGGGGACATGCACCAACCTCTCCAGAAACTGTAGCTGTTTTCAGCCTACAAGGACTAGATTGTTGTTCACCTGTGGCTCCATCCTTGCTTCACCAATAGGATAAGAGGGGGTCAGTGTTCCCCCAACCTCTCTGGGCAATGGTAGGCACTTTTGCTCCACACAGACTGGATTGTTGGAAACTTGTGGCTCTATCCCCATCCCTGATAGGACAAGAGGGGTTGTGATCTTTCCTTAACCTCTCCAGGAAACTGCAGCCACTTTTGGACTACACGGAATGGAATGTTGGACGTATCTCTGGTTTCATCCTTGCCCCTGACAGGGCAGGAGGGACAGTGCTTCCTTACCCTCTCTGCAATTGCTTTTGGCCTGCACAGACTTGATTTTTGGGCACACCTGAGGCTCTAACCCAGCTCCTGGCAGGAAAGGAGGGGTGCTGGTGCTTCATCAGTCTACCTGGGCAACTGTAGTCAGTTTTGACCTGCATGGCTTAGTTGGCTGCCCACAGCTGCAGCTCTATCCCCACCCCAAGCAGTGGGGATAGAGCTGCATCAGTCCCTCCAGGCAACTACTGAGGGTCTTGGCTTGCATGGTTTGGATTAATGTACATGACTACAGCTCCATCCTTACTGCTGGCAGGAAAGAAAGGCAGGAGAAGCTTCATCTGTTCCTGGGGTGATGTGAGCAGTTACAACCTCTATAACTTACACTACCAACTGCATCCTTGGCTCCTACTATGCAACCAGCAAGGGAGAAAGGGCAAGAAACATATGAAAAAGAGCTGAAATATTCAAATTGGCTAAACATGAGCCACTATCAATTTCCAAATTAAGTTGAACCAAGTATCAAAGAAAGGCTGCCACACAAAGCCAATCAAATAGAAATCCTTAGGCTAAAGAGAGAAACTGCACCCAGAATAAATATATCTGGTAAATCAGATGCCAAGACACTAACAAAAAAAGAAATGGCCCAGTCAAAGGAACAATCTAAGCCTCCAGAAGACATAAATGAGTTGAGACAGCTAATCATAGATATTCAGGCAAATTTTCTTAATAAATTCAGTCAGATGGCTTAAGAGATTAAGGACATTAAGAAGACATTGTGTGAGCACAAAGAAGAACTTTAAAGCATACATAGAGAAATAGCAAATCTTATGGGAGTGAAAGTCACAATAAATAAAATTAAAAATACACTGGAAGTATATAACAGAAGATTTGAGGAAGCAGAAGAAAGGATCAGTGAGCTTGAAAACAAGGCCTCTGAAAGCAAATACAAAAAAATAGACAAAGAAAAGAATAGAAAAAAATTAACAGGGACTCAAGGAACTAAATGATGGCAACAGACATGCATATATATGTGTTATGGGTGTCCTAGGAAGAGAAGAGGAGGAAAAAGGGGCAGAAGGAATATTTGAGGAAATAACGGTAGAAAATTTCCCAACCATATTGAAGGACATAGATATCCATGTCCAAGAGGCACAACATGCTCCCATGTGAATAAATCTGAATAGACCTGCTTTGAGACATTTATTAATCAGGATGTCAAATACCAAAGATAAACAGACAATCCTGAGAGCAGCAAGAGAAAATTGATTCATCACATACAAAGGATGTCCAATAAGATTAAGTGCTGATTTACATCAGAAACCATGGGCGCAAGAAGGCAGTGGCATGATATATTTAAAATAGTGAAAGAGGAAAACTTTCTCAGCCAAGAATTTTATATCTGGCAAAATTGTCTTTCAAAAAATGAGGGTGAATTTATAATATTCACAGATAAACAAAAACTGAGAGAGTTTGTAACCAAAAGACTGGCTTTGCAGGAAATGCTAAACTAAGTGCTACAGCCTGAAAAGAAAAGACAAGAGAAAGAGGTTTCAAAGAGAGTCTAGAAATAAGCATTGTATCATTAAAAGTAACTCAAAGTATAAATAGAGTGGTGAAAACAAGATATGACAGAGAAAACCCAAAGGTGAAAATGAGTGATGTAAGAACTACCTTTATAGTAATAACATTGAATTTTAATGGATTAAACTCTCCAGTCAAAAGACATAGAATGACAGAACAGATAAGGAAATATAAGCCATCTATATGTTGTCTACAAGAGACTCACCTTAGACCCAAGGATACAAATAGTTTAAAGTGAAAGACTGGAAAAAATATATTTCATGCATGCAGTAACCAAAAAAAAAAAAAAAAAAAAAAAAAAAAAAAAAGCTGGAGTAGATTTTTTTATCAGATTAAATAGACTTTAAAAGCAAAGTTGTTTTTGTATGACCAAGGAAGAGCATTATATAATAATGAAAGGAGCAATTCACCAGGAAGAAATAATAATAATAAATGTACATGCACCTAACCAGATTGCCCCAAATTACGTGAGCCAAACACTGGCAAAACTGAAGGGAGAAATAGATTTCTCTACAATGGTAGTTGGAAATTTCAATACACCATTCTCACCATTGGATAGAATATCTGGGCATAGGATCAATAAAGAAACAGAGAGCTTGAATAATATGATAAGTGAACTAAATCTAACAAACATATATGCAAAAATGTACCACAAATCAGCAGGATATACATTCTTCTTAAGTGCTCCTGAATCTTTTTCCAGGATAGATCATATATTGGGTCACAAAGCAGATCTCAATAAATTCAAAAAGTTCAAAATTATACAATGCAGTTTCTCTGATCATAATGGAACTCAACAAAAGGAGAAAAAGGGAAAACTCACAAATCTATTGAGATTAAAAAACACATTCCTAAGCAACTAATGGGCCAAAGAAAAAAAATTTCAAGAAAAATCAATATATATCTTGAAAGGAGCATATCAGAACCTATGGGATGCTGCAAAAGCAGTGCCAAGAGGGAAATTTATAGCCCTCAATGCTTATGTTAAAAAAGAAAGAGCTAAAACCAATGACCTAACTACACAGCTTGAAAATCAGAAAAAAGAAGAGCAAACTATTCCCAAAGCCAGTGGAAGGAATGAAATAACAAAGAGCAGAGAAGAAATTAATGAAATTGAGAACAAAAAACAATAGAGAGTTGGGAGCAGATGTAGCTCAAGTAGTTGAGTGCCTGCTTCCCACATATGCGGTCCTGAGTTCTATCCCTGGTATCTCCAAAAATAAATAAATAAATAAATAAAAATAAAAAACAATCACAATGGAGAGAATTAACAAAACCAAAAGCTGGTTCTTTGAGGATATGAACAAAATTGACAAACCCTTATATACACTGACAAATAAAAAGAGAGAAGATACAAATAAATAAAATCAGAAATAAAAAAGGGGATATTACTACTGACCCCTCAGAAATAAAAGAGATCATGAGAGGATACTATGAACAACTGTATGCTAACAAATTAGGTAATATACACAAGAAGGAAAAATTCATAGGAACATATGAATAACCTACATTGACCTTAGAAGAAATAGAAGACTTCAAAAAACCAAACACAAGCAAGAAGATTAAAACTGTCATCAAACAACTCCCTGAAATGAAAAGCCAAGGACCAGATGGCTTCACACATGAATTCTATCAAGCATACAAAGAAAATTTAATACCAATCTTATTCAAACTCTTCCGAAAGATTGAACAGAAAGGACAGAGCCCAAACTCATTCTATGGAGCCAATATCACCCTAATACCAAAGCCAGATAAAGATATTATGAAAAAGAAAATTACAGACTCATTTCCCTAATGAATATGGATGCAAAAATCCCCAATAAAATATTTGTTAATCAAATCCAACTACAAGTTAAAAAGGATTATTCATCATGATCAAGAGGTTTTTATTTCAGTTATGCATGGGAGGTTCAACACAAGAAAATCAATCAGTGTAATATACCACATAAATAAATCAAAGAAGAAAAATCACTTGATCTTCTCAGTTGATGCAGAAAAGGCATTTGACAACATACAGCATCATTTCTTGATAAAAATGCACTAAAAGATAGAAATTGAAGGAAACTTTTTCATTGTGATAAAAGTCTATATGAAAAACAGACAGGTAGCGTCACACTCAATGGTGAAAGATTGAAAGCTTTCCCACTGAGATCAGGAACAAGTCAACAATGCCCACTGTCACCACTATTGTTCAATATAGTGATGAAGGTTCTAGCTAGAGCAATCAAACAAGAACAATAAATAAAAGACATACAAATTGGAAAGGCAAAAATTAAACTTTTGCCTTTTACAGATGTTATGATACCTAGAAAGTCCCAAAAAATCTACAACGAAGCTTTCAGAGCTTATAAATGAGTTCAGCAAAGTGGCAGGATATAAGATTAATATATAAAAATCAGTAGTGTTTCTATACAATAGGAAAGAGCAATCTGAGGAGGAAGCCAGAAAAAAATTCCATTTACAATAGGGACTAAAAGATTCAAATATTTAGGAATAAACTTAACCAAAGACGTCAAGCATTTTATTCAGAAAACTGTCATGCATTGTTAGAAGACATCAAAGAAAACCTAAATAAATGGAAGAATCTTCTGTGTTCATGGATTGGAACACTAAATATCATTCAGAGATCAATTCTACCCGAATTGATATACAGATTCAATGCAATCCCAATAAAAACTTCTAACAGCTCTTTCAAAGAAATGGAAAAAACAAATATAAAATTTACTTGGAAGGGTAAGGGGCCTCAAATAGTCAGAAATATCTTAAAAAGGAAGAACAAAGTTGAAGGACTCTCTCTTCTGGACTTTAAATAATATTTCCTAGATAAGTGGTAAAAACAGCATGGTACTGGCATAAAAATAGTTGTATAGACCAATGGAACTAAGTTGATGGTTCAGAAACAGACCCCCACATCCAAGGTCAAGTGATTTTTTTTAAGGAGGTACCAGGAATTGAACCCAGGATCTTATACATGGGAAGCAGACACTCAACCACTGAGCTACATTCACTCCCCATTGTCAAGTGATTTTTGACAAGGCTTGTTAAGCCCACCTAGCTGGGACAGAACAGTCTATTCAACAAAGGGTGCTGGGACAACTGTATATCCATATTCAAAAGAAATAAAAAGGACCCCCACCTCACACCTTATACAAAAATTAACTCAAAGTAGGTCAAAGACCTACATATAAAAGCTAGAATCACAAAACTCCTTGAAGAAAATGCAAAGGAAAATAAAAACCTGGTAGTTTGTGGCAGTTTCTTAAATCATATGCCAAAAGCAAGAGCAATGAAAGAAAAAATGGATAAAAGGTACTTCCTCAAAACAGTGTTTGCATCAATGGACTTTGAAAGTACAATGAAAAAGCAGTCCACTCAATGGGAGAAAAAAATTGGAAACCACACAACTCAACAATAAAAGAGCAAGCAATCTAATTTAAAAATGGGCAAAAGACTTAAACAGACATTTCTTCAAAGAGGAAATACAAATGATGAAAAAGCACATGAAAAAAGGTTCGCTATCAATAGCTATCAGGAAAATGCAAATCAAAACTACAATGAGCTTTCATCTCACACCTCATAGAATGACCAATATTTAAAAAGCAAAAACTAAAACTAAACAAACAAACAAACAAACAAACAAACAGAAAACATATGCTGGAGAGGATTTGGAGAAATAAGAACACTCCTTCACTGGTGTAATGTAGAATGGTGCAGCCTCTGTGGAAGACAGTTTGTTGGTTCCTCGGGAAGCTAAATATAGAACTGCCATATGATCCAGCAATCCCTCTACCAGAAATATAACCAGAAGAACAAAAAACAGTGATGCAAAGACATTTCCACATCAATATTCATCATGGCTTTATTCACAATTGCCAAAAGATAGAAACAATTCAAGCATCCACCAACTGATGACTAGATAAACAAAATGTGTTATATACATATTATGGAATACTGTGCTGCTGTAAGAAGAAATGTAACTGTGACACATATGATAGCATGGATGAACTTTAAGGACATTATGTTGAGTGAAATAAGCCAGACACAAAAGGATAAATATTGTATGATCTCACTAATATGAACTAAATACAAAGAATAAACACATGGAACTAAAACCTAGACTATAGGTTACTAGGAGATAGGATGAGGGTTGAGAAGGCATACTGATGTTAATATGTAGAATTTCCAATTAGCTTTACTCTAAAAGTGTGGAAATGGATAGAATTGATTGGAACACATTATAGTGATTATAGTTAACATAGCTGGTTTATAAATGGGATTGTGCTGAAAGAGGTAGTCTGGGAATGTAAATATCAATTGAAAGAAAGCTAAAGAATAAGCCAGGGACTGAATAATATAGTGAACCTGGAGGAAGAAGAGGACTGTGGTTAATAGTACAAATTCAAGTATGTTCTTTTAGAGGAAATGTGCATCACTATTACAAGGTGGTAAGAATATGGTGATTCATGGGAAAATACAATTAATGTAACTTATGGACTATAATTAACAACACTATTGTAATATTCATGCATCAATGTCAAAGAAGGTACTATATCAATGCTAACAGTCAACAGTAGGGAGGGAGGTACGGGATTTTTTATTTTGGACTAAGGAAAACTTTCAAAAATTTACTAAGACAATGAATGCATAACTCTGTGATGAAAATGAAAGCCACCAAAGTGTACACTTTAGTTAGATTGTACAAGGCATGGGACTGTAAAACACAGTGAACCATGTGGAAAAGATGGACTGTGGATAACAGTACAAATATGAGAATGTTCTCTCTTGAACTATAATAAATGTACATACTAATGCATAGTGTTAATAATAGGGGATACATGGAGAAAATACACCAAATGTACATTATGTACCATAGTGGTTACAGTCTGATGATGTTCTTTCATAATCTATAACAAATATTCCACAACAATGTAAGGTGTTGGTGGAAGAGTGATGTATGGGAATTCTGCACATTATGCATGATTGTTTTGTAAGCTCACAACTTATCTAATAAAAGCTTATATATTAAAAAATAGTTAACAAATATTTTAATAAAATCATAAATAAATAAATTACTGAATTTTACAAATGAGAAGACAAAATCCTAGAGGAATGAAGTACAGGATAATCAATTTGTTAACATATTAACTAGATCAAGTTTCCTAATTTTTTTCACATTATTGTCCCAATCTTGTGTTCCTTTGTAGTTAAAATTTAAAAAGAAGATAAAGCCAAACTAAATAAAACTTAGATACAAATAAATAATATGATTATAAGCTACTTCTAATGAGTATGACCATAAGCAAATAAATTCGTATTGTTTAACCTGACCAATTTCATGGAATTTGCTTGAGCAGCCTAGGAAAGTAAAACAGGGAAGAAAGCATCACCTTAATGATGCCTTGATTTGGACTTTCTTTTAGCCTCAGAACAGTGAGCGAATTAATTCTCACTGATTAGACCAATCCATTGCATGGTATTTGCTTGAGCATCCAAAGAGACTAAAACAATGTGTGAACAATAAAACCAAAGTTAGGACAGCTTCCATGAGTCACTTGACCTGTGCTACAATTAGCACTTATAGCATATCTGGAAACATATCTGTCAGATAAATTGAAAAAGGAATTTTTAAAAATCATTACATCTTCATTTTGGGAACACTCCCTGTTTTGAATTATGTCTAAACTCTTGAATCAGAATAATCAGAAAGAATCTAACATATATTTTACTTATGTTCAATTTTTAGCAGATATATTTGATTTTTAATCACTTATGGGAAATTGTTCTGGAGATCAAACTACTATGCCATTACTATCATGAAGTAAAATTGATGCTCAGAAACATGAGTTGTGTTTATCTTGGGACTGGTATGATAAATATGTATGTGAATACGTAGTCTAGCAGCAGAAGAACTCCTCTAAATCATTGAAATCTAAATAGCTGCAAAAGGGAAAATGTGTGTTTGTGTGTGTGTGTGTGTGTGTGTGTGTGTGTGTGTTTCACTATACTGCTTTAGGTTTACTCTGAAATCCAGTTAGCATTTATTTCAAAATACCTTTCCAGAAAGTCATGAGGTTTCAAAGGTCTCATTGGGAACCGTAATTCCCCAGAGTACACAACCTTACAGGCGTGAATACTGGTCAGTATGAATTCTGGCAACCATGTATACTAGATCAAATGTCTGCATTCCCAGCCAGTTACTAAAGTCAACTCAATTGACAGTCCCAGAGCTGTTTAATTTTTTACCATGGCAATCATCAAGGCTTCCCTCTTCTCTCTCATTTATTTACATTAATAATGGAACCTTAGCTGCTATGCTCAGAGTGAAATATTTTTCTCAGAAACAGTTTATGGAGCCAAACCCCTTTTCAGTGTTAAGTAGAACTCAAATCACTGACTCATTGTTTTTGTTTTCCCAGATAATATCAAACATATGTCCCAGACCATGAACAGTGAACCTGCTCAGAAAGAATTCTGGCTGCCTTTGGTGTGCAAAGTTTGATACCAACCCCTAGAACCTACATATTTTGATATTGACCAGATGTTGGGTATACGCAAAAAATTATGCAAAGAAAATATGCCTTATTTGAAATCCAAATTTTCTGCCAGCCA
Source organism: Cabassous unicinctus (assembly GCA_029593785.1). Lineage (NCBI taxonomy): Eukaryota > Metazoa > Chordata > Mammalia > Cingulata > Chlamyphoridae > Cabassous > Cabassous unicinctus. Next base: position 77,039 of record JAQZBX010001017.1, on the reverse strand, counting down.
TTACTCTAAGGTATGAGACATTGGTATTTTTTATAGTACAATATAATCAAAATTATTAAATGGGAAAGAGTATGTCATCTGACAAAATGTGGATGAAAATATGGTAATCATTAGCAATTTCAATTTTCCACTTTCTAATTCTTAGGAAGAACTCTTGTAAGAGAGGCAAAGATCCAATATAATTTCCAATCATTTGTGATTGGTCTTGCCTTACATCTCCAAGTGACCCCCTGTCATTATTCATACAAATCTATATAGTCCACTGTCAAAACCATTTTATTATTTTCATATGGATGCTATAGGGAATATAGATGTGAAATCAAAAGGTGAAAAGTTTTGGAACTTGTGAATTGGAGAGAGTTTAGATGTTAAATTTTAACTATACAGACAAATGCACATCTCTTGGCATAAATATTTGAATATTTCTTATACCTTGATTCAATTAGGTTATTCAGACAAGCCTTTATTATATGATAGATTTCTCATTTACATTTGAGACCTAAGGCAAAATTAATTTTTCCTTTTAGATTGTGTATAATAAAATCCTAGTAGTATTGTCTTTGTTTAAATCCCATTAGATAAATGATCCTGGGACCATTACAAACTTCTTAAAAAACTTATGGAATGGATGAAACAAACTCTGAAGAACTAAAGACAGTCAGCACATATGTTGGAGTTAAATAGCCTCAAGAAATTAAAGATCAAATGTTGACTTTAACAGATTTGAATATCTGAGAAATATGGGGAAAACCTAGAAAAATTCATAATCATTTTGCTTTGGAGAGTTACAAAATTAAAACCCTAAAAATTACCTTAATCATTTCTCTAGTTTAGATTATATATAATGTAGCAGGCGATATGGAAAAATGCTACAGGCAAATTTGTCTTCTTTGACTAAGTAAGGACACATGTGAACTGGATCAGAATTAAATGGTTAACATATTTTTTAAAATTCTAAGTATCTACATAGAAATTTTGACCTAATGTTTAAATCAGGGAAATTCAGAATTGATATATACACAAGCAGAGGGCATTTGAAATCTGATTATACTTTGATGTGGAGAAATAATTGCACATTCATTGGGTCAATAAAAGTATTTAATCTTATGAATGCATTTGCATCTAGGTAATTTGAATAGCATTGGCAAGCAAATGGAGAGATTTACTAATTATATAGTTTAGATGTTGCATCCCAGACCCAAAAACAATTGACTACTTAAAGCTCAGAGCTCATGTAGCAACCTTGTGGTAGATTGAATTTTGAACCCCAATTTAGACACATTCTTAATCTGAATCTGCATTCCTGTGGATGTGAACCCATTGTAAATAAGAACTCTTGAAGATCTTATTTTAGTTGAAGAATGGCCCAACTGAATGAGGGTGGGTCTTAATCCGGATTACTGGAGTCCTTTATAAACAGAAGAAATTCAGATATAATCAGAGAAAAGAAGTAGGAGCCAGAAGCCAGAAGTCAACAGAACTTGATGAGAAAGGGAGTAACATTGTTGTGTGTGACAGTTTGAATTTTATGAATCCCAGAAAAGATTACGTTGAACTAATCTATTCCTGTGGGTGTGGGAATAGATTGCTTTTTTTTTCAATTTTTTAATGTTTAATTGCATTAAATTCATTAAAGAACTTTTATTAGGTCACTTATTAGATCACTTTAGGGTTTTTGATTGGACTATGTCAGTGAGGCATGGCCCAGGTTGGGTCTCCGCCCTCTTGCTGGGTCTTATGTGAACTGAGAACACAGAGAAAGACAAAATGCACAGAGAAAGGGAGTTCTGCCATTTTGACCCTGCCATGTGAGAGAAGACTCCAGATTCACCTATAGCTGCAGAAAGACAGAGAAGCCCTGAGGGGCTCGAGGAGACAAGGCCCAGGGAGAGATGCCTGATTGCCCACAGCTGAGCTCAGGGAGAAAGTGGAGCAGCCTCTTGAGAGGAGGCCTAGCAAGAGACAAGCCATATGCCTCATTGTCAATAGCCAAGCTCCAAGAGATGGTTAGCCTGGAGAGGAAAACAGACACCACGGTAGAGATCAGCTGCCATTTTGCCTTGCCACATGGCAGAATGCCAGGATCACTAGTCACTGACCTTGGTAAGAAAGTATTTCTGATGGTGCCTTGATTTGAACATTTTCACAACCTTGGAACTGTAAGTTTTTACCCTAATATATTTCCCGTTATAAAAGCCAACCCATTTCTCATACTTTGCATTTAGCAGCCAGTGGCAAACTAATATACCATGTGACATGGGGCAGGGATACAAGCCAAGGAACCTGAAGGATGCTACCAGCCAGCACCAGAATGTTGCAGAATTTGTGGAGATAGTGCTGTTATTTTAGACAAAACAGTGAGCCAATCAGTTCCTGTTGCTTTAGCCAACAGATTGCCTCAAGAAAACTAAGGTAAATCAATGGAAACAAAAATAAGTTCAGTGAATGCTATATTTGAGTAATTACTCATTTTGTCTTTCTGTGGTTCAGCTCAAGTAATGATTGTGAGACCTCATGATTCTAGGAAAGGAGATTCTTATCTAAGAAATGCTAGTATGCCCACGCAACTGCGCAGCAGGATTACTGCTTTGGAACTGAGTAATTCACTCGTAAAGGCCACTGCATTAGGCTGACCAGTCCACACTACTTGAAACAAGTCTATATTTTTAGATGCTTGCACCAGGTAATTGAAGGGGCTCTTCTGAGAGCTACCATTTTGGTAGCTCTTAGCAGGCCTTGTGATTAGGTAGGGTATCTAATACAATCTTTTAACATTTTCATCCACAATGCTGAGAAGAAAAATCTCTTTTATAGACTGCAGCAAAAAAATCAACTGTGGTGGTAGCAGACATGGTAGATACAAATCATAGAAAGAAATGGAAGATTTACCACATAAATCAGATACAGAATTGACAATGGTTAGTCACAGTATGTACCACAATGAGTTTTCAGTAATCCTTGTACAGGTCCAGGAAGCTGTTATATACACAATAAGCAGTAAATATTAACAATACCAATAGGCTGTAAAATTCTTGCATTCTTGATAAATAGCTTAGAGCCTGTCACACGCATGTCCACTGGAATCATTTTTAATTGGAAGGAAGGAAGGAAGGGAGGGAGGGAGGGAGGGAGGGAGGGAAAGCAATTTTTGTAAGAAAAATTACTGCTCATAGCATCCTAAAAAAGAATAAATTGCAGAATAATAACACCTGGCAGGGAAGAAATTTTCATCCTATTTATCTATTGCTGCTTTGTAGTGTTTCAAATATGTGAACTCCTCTCCCCTGACACCCTACTATTAGTTTAAAACTGCTGGCTTAGTTTAGATGCCTTAAAATATTTTTGATTAGCATGAAGATAAAACACACTTTTATGATTAAAACTATGGGACAAATTAATATGTATCATACACCAAAAATTGCATTTTATTAGTCATCCAACCTAAGAAATATCTGGGAACTGAATAAAGCAGAGCTCTTTTTGTGTGATTCTCTCATTCAACTCAATTAAATATAATTTCTACTTTGCAGCCGAAAGTAAATTGTTGAATAAGATCAATGGTGAATCCTTAAAGAGTGCATCTCCAGAGCATTTAGTATCAGAGTACTTTCAAACTAAAATAGAATTCCGAGGTGAATTTAAATGACAATACATAGAGTACTCGCCATTACTGAAAACTTTAAATACAAAATGCTCTTACAAAATAATGAAACAAGTGAAATATGTTGGAAAATTTTCAATTATGTAACATTCAGCACTGCTTTGAAGCAAGATTTTTTCTTTTGGTGACATTTACTGCCAATTGAAGTACACGATTGGATAACTCAACACAAAATGTATAATGAAATCTCTAAACTTTAGAGAGCTTAATTCAAAATAAGGAATCCAGATTCAAAAGTGGTTATTTCCTTAACATGTGAATTTATTGTAATTAATTATAAGGCTACCTATTATACACAATTTAGGAGGAACTCAGAAAATAATGGTTTAGAATTTGATATAATCAAGGGGGGAAACTACAGAAAATTGTTTCAGGACATTTCTAAGAATAGGATTAAAGGACATATTTTCTACTTGACTAAAGAATGAACACCTTTAGAAAATAAATGTAAGGGTTGTGGATTTAAAATATAAATGAAATAGCAGTAAGAAAACATTTTTTTACATTACTAGGGAAAAAGCACCTGGCACTTGAGGTAAGGAGGAAAAGGACACAGGCAATCATTCCTATTCATGCTTAGAAGAGGTATGAGAAACATTTTACTGGGCATGGGAGAATTGCAAATTAATTTATATCATTCTTTCTCTTCTGTTTTCTTCTCTGGGGCACTCCATGACCTCCAGAAGATTTGAAAATACTATCATGATAGAATTGACAGGACTAGGCAATTTGTTGGCCATAGGGCAAAGAGAAAATAAGGCTAATAACTCATTGGCTATAAGGATCAAAAGAAAAGGCATTGAATCAGTTCTGATCTTCTAAATATGGTAACTGGGTATGTGTGGTGGAGGATGAAGGCACCATTTATAAAAAGAGAGGTTAGAAGAAAAGTTGTGAATTTATGGTTAATGAACATTTGAAACTATGGCACTAGAACCTGTAATAGAAATTAGAGCTAAATATACAAATTTAGAAGAAAATCATCCACATAGCAATGATTAGTAAAGCTATGATTTTTGGATGAGTTTTTTAAGGGAGATGGTTAAGAAAGAAGATAAAGAAGGCCTGAAATTATATGTTTGAAGAGATAAACACTTAGGACATTGAAAGCTAAAGAAAAAGCAGAAAAATATAAGAAGAAAAGTTAGTTCACAATTGAGGAAAAACCAGGAGAAGCCAATGTAAGATGCAATAGAAGAGAAATATTCTAGAAATGGAGTAGGTAATTGTATTAGTTAGCCAAAGGGGTGCTGATGCAAAATACCAGAAATTGGTTGGCTTTTATAAAAGATTCTTATTTGGAGTAGAAGCTTACAGTTACCAGGCCGTAAAGTATAAGTTACTTCCCTCACCAAAGTCTATGGCCACGTGTTGGAGCAAGATGGCTGCCAATGTCTGCCAGGGTTCAGGCCTCCTGGGTTCCTCTCTTCCCAGGCCTTGCCTTTCTCTGGGTTCAGCAATTTTGTTATCTCCACAAGGCCAGCTGTAGACCATCAGGGGAACAGCTTGTTTCTCTTCCCAGGGCCTCCTCTCTTTCCTCATGACCAAGCTCCTCTGTGTGCTTTCTTGAATTTAGTTGATTGCAAAGTTCTGGTAGAGCTATGAAGAAGGCCAGAGGGAAAGAGAAGGAAAATGGCGCATTCTGGCATAATAAATATAACTAAGAGCATTGTATTAGTCAGCTAAAGGGGTGCTAATGCAAAATACCAGAAATCTGTTGGCTTTTATAAACGATATTTATTTGGGGTCGAAGCCCACAGTTACCAGGCCATAAAGCATAAGTTACTTCCCTCACCAAAGTCTATTGCCACGTGTTGGAGCGAAATGGCTACTGACATTTGTGAGGGTTCAGGCTTCCTGGGTTCCTTCCTTCCCAGGGCTTGCTTCTTTCTGGGCTCCATTCCTCTGCTATCTCCACAAGGTCAGCTGTAGGCTATGAGGCTCTCTAGGCTTTGTCTCTCTCCACAAGGGACTATCAGGCAAACAGCTTGTTTCTCTTGCCAGGGCCTTCTCTCTTTCCTCACAACCAATCTCCTCTGTGTGTTCACTTTCTGAGGCTCCAGCTCAAGACTCCAACATCAAAATTCCAACTCTGTCCTTGGCCATGCCTTTTATCTGTGTGTTCCCACCCACCAAGGGGCTGGGACTCAACACCCTACTGACATGGACCAATCAAAGCCCTAATCATAATTTAATCATGACCAGAGGAACAGACCAGTTTACAAACACAATCCAATATCTATTTTTGGATTTCATAAATAATACCAAACTGCTACAATAATCAAGACTGAGGGGAAGGAACAAGAGCAGAGAAGGAAATGAAGGTGAAGAAATATGGAATTCAGTCATGAAGTGAAATGCTAAAAGCGACAAGAATGGAATAAACATGAAGTGAGCAGAGGACTATTTATTCTGCTAATGGATTTCAGAGATACAGATTAATAAAGACTGAGAGAAAATTTGCGGGGGAAAGGGATGTTGAAGATGCCCTTTTTTTCTCTTTTCATGAGGACTGAGAATAGAAGTTTGTAAAGTTATATGGAAATATGAACAAGAGTAAATGAGAAATTATAGGGAGCTTCTTAAATGAAGTTGAAAAGCATAAAAATGTGGTAGAAATTGGCCTGGTATCACAACGCTCATGAGCAACATTGGGCAACCTTATATCAGGTTCAGTAAATGTGAGAAAAGGATGATGGAAGGACAGAGGTCCAAGGGAATCAAATTCCCAGTACAATAGCCACTAAAATCCCTATCAGAGGCATAGCCTGTGAGGGAAGGAAAGAAGAAACAGACAGCAGATAAAAATAATCAAGGCTCAATGCTATAGCGACAGATTTAGCATTGAAGTAGGTCCACTTACTCTTTCATTTATTCATCCATCATTGACTTTTTGACCATTGCCATATGCCAAACCAGGTGATGAAAGCTTTTAAGCAGTGGTCTTCTAGCTGGTAAAGGTAAGCGTTGCGTCCCCACAGAAAGCCACATTATTTATTTATTTATTTATTGCTTATGTGGATCTAATTGATTTAAAATAAATGAAAACATGAGAAACTGGGTCAGAGGGACTATTTTCTCCAGCTTATAGTGAAGGAAAAACCCATGAAATTGCACAAGGCTGGTTTTCGTGGTGTTGAGGTCTAATTTCTACTATAGTCACATATTTCTGAGCTGATAGAATTTTCTAATGTTTATCAGTAATTTCATTCATACATCTAGAATTGAAGTTTTCTTAAAATGCCTGAGGGGGAAAAACAGGAAGTATTTTTGTTGTTGTTGTTTTTCCCCTGACAGACTATTTCACTTTTATTGGCTTCATGATTTGGGGAATATTTGATAACAAGGCAAAACTCAAAGGGGTGGACTTTATTACTCTCATTTATTTTGCTCTAGGGTCAAAGAGAGTTGAAACATTTATGTCTGTAGTGTATCTTCTGTACACACTCATGCCACGGGCACAGACTCATGGACAAATGTGCAACGCTCACACTTCTGAGGTAAAATTTTGCTTAATATCATATCTACTAAATCACTGGCTTGCATACCTTTTAAATTAATATGGACAATTAATTGTCCATATTAATTGAAAAAAAACCATCAAACAAAAAACCTGATGTAGTGCAAAGTAATTAGAAATGATAAAGTCCTCTGAAAATGGTTATTAATATAAAATAAAAATAGCCTGAAGGCTTGCTCATGGCACAAATCAGTTTTACTGGAAGAGTAAAACCTTTAATTTTACAAATTAGAAAACAAAGGCCACAGTATATAAATCATTCACTGATAGCTGGAAAGGTTGCAAGTAAAAGCCAAATCTCCTGTTTCCCAGAATAAGGGTCTTCCTAAAATCCCACAAAGGCAGTGATTATTTTAAAGTAATATTAATGATAAAAATCACTGTAAAATTGTTATATATGTTAATGAACAAAGTCAAAATCCACAATTACAGTAAACTTTTTATGCATATTAGTACCAGTATCCAACCTTAATTTTTGTTATTGTTCTTGTTCTTGCTAACTGTGACTCTAGCATGTTCTGAAGGTCCATCCATTTGATTCATATTATTTTCACGTATGTATAGTATGTGAATAGTTAAATTTTGTTTTGTACTTTCTATAGCTATAGCTATATTAAAACCAAGTGAAATTGCTCAGTGAAGGGATGCTAAACTAGTGAATCATTAAGTTTGCCAGATCAATTATGTGAATTGTTGAAACTTCTGCAAACATTAGGAAAATATCTAATAATCAGTATTAATGAAACCAATACACATTCCATTAGTCTATATTAAAAATGTAAAGGCTCTTAGACCTTATTTAACCAAAACGCTTTTCTTAATGTTATAAAAATTGAAAAAGATTTGAACTGTTACCAAGGCCAATCAGCAGACTGGTGATATAGCTGAGATTAGAACCCCAGCCTTATGACTCCAACAATGGAGCTCTTTAAAAATTATACATTCCAAATATTTAAGCACTCTCATTTGCTATAAGTTCCATGTTATTTGCTCATGATTCTTTGAACATCTTTTTTCTTATTTCTCTTTTAAAGGAAAGAAAACAAACTCTTTGTAGACTTCTACAATATTCCAGATACTGTGCTTATCACTTACTTTACTTATGTTTTATTTTAACTGTCAAGAGTATCTGATATCTTTTTCTTTACATATCCAAATATGGAGATGAAGACTTAACTTGCTCCAAATCACACTGATAGTAATCTGTGGCACAAAGGTTTGTGCTAGGTTGTTTTTACTTTAAAGTCCTTTCTTTCCTCCAGGAAATAGCCTGTCCTACATCCTCCATAATCTCCTTAATTTCCAGTATTAATTATATATATTTCCTAGCCCAAATTCCTTTTAGCTACAGGCATGTCCTGCAATTCACTAAACATAATGAGCATGTTTCTTAGGTCAACCTGTGATCAAAGATTTTTTTTTCTGAATTTACATTGTTTCCTGAGGGATGTATGTATTTGATTTTGTTTGTTTTCCAGTGGCATGAATATCCCTTTATTAGAAAAAGTGCTCAAAGTTTATTGCTTTTTATTTCTTGCAATAATATTTTGCATGGCAATTCTATTTTGATATTGCATTCTTAAAATATCATCCTAGATAATGTATATGAATTGAACCAGAAACTCAGTGAACTTGTCTTCACTATTGGATGGCAACCTTATGATTAGACAAAGACTTAGATGAACCAATGTCTTATTCTTAAGGAAATTAGTAATTAAGGAAATTAGCAATTAGGAATATATTTATGCATTTTATTGATGGGATGTCCTCCAATATCATCTTTAAAATATTGAGAAGTCCATTTTATAGATGAATTCACCAACTCTAGGAAATTAGATGCTTGTTTGGGGTCAAAACAAATTTTCAACTACTCAAGAAACAAATCCAAAGGCTTTTGAGTCTTTTGTTTATTGTTTTTTCAACAATCGGAGGAAGGGATAATAAAGAAACACACATTCAAGCCTGGAGTGATAGCTTTGGAATAAGTAAAATGGTGCCCAAACCTATACAGTCAGCTACATGTTACCAAAGGCATTACTGACAAATAACAGAACTGAAATATTTCAAAGATGTGACGTCAGGTGCTTTGATCCATTCTCTGTATACTGGTTCAACATTTTTGTCTAATGAACCAGCAAATGAAACTATCAGTTAACAGAGTTTTAGGAAGTTAACTTTAGATGCTACTGGATAGACATAAGGGAGCTATACCATCATGAAAGCTTGGATATATGTACCCCAGTAAAAACATGTGCTTAAACTTAATCCATTGCTGTGTGAATTCTTGTAAATAGGACCTTTGATGAGGTTACTTCAGTTAAGGTATGGCCCAGCTGAATCAAGATGGATCTTAATCCAATTACTAAAGGCCTGATAGGGAAGGTCACAGAGAGAGTATCATAAGGAACAGCCAAAAGATAAATGTCAATGGAACTCCCAAGAGAAGGGAGAAGCCAAAAAGACTGATGTGTATTGTTATGTGAGGGAAAAGTCAAGGACCAGCAATGAACCCAGAAGATCACAGTCTTCTGGGAGAAGCATTTCCTTGATGATGCCTTGATTTTGGACTTCTCCTAACCTCGAAACCATGAACCAATAAATTCCCATTTTTTAAGCCTATAAATTGTATGGTAATAGTTTTAGGAAATGAAAACAACCAGAATTTTCTGCTTTTCTTGGTATCAAGTGCTCTCTCTCTCTTCCCATCTCTATGTCAGTCTGGGTCTCTGTCTCTGTCTCTTTCTCTCTCTAATACCATCCTTTTACTATTCATCAGGGTTTGGACAGTCTAGCTTGAGATAAATGGAATTCTCATGCTGAGAGCCCTATTTATGACTATAAGCAACAAAATGCAGAATAGCAAGAAAAGCAGCTCTGGGAGAGATTGACAATCATAACAACAACTATTATCCTCTAAAGCAGTTTTCTGCTACTTAAAGGGGCAGTATCCATTATAGAAGGAATATATGAGTCATTCTTTATAGTATAGCTCCACTGGAAAAATGTTTTGTTATGGTGATTGTTGTAAATACAAGCATATTGCCTTTGGCTCTTTGAAATGAAAGCAGCTTCATTTCACTTAAGAAGGTTATGTGAACACATTTAAATTGGTAACATTTGAATCCATGTGTGGTTAAATCTTTCTTCCAGGGAGAAAAGAAATGCTATTCATCTCCATTTCTACTTCCAGAAACTTAGGCTGCAGTTTACTACTTCATCCTAGTACAAGGCCCTTCTTGTGTTCTTTATACCTCATCCATACATATTATTCAGTTTTACCAGAATAATCACTCTCAAAACTCACTGTGGTCATATCTCCCTTGTTCATGAACCTCTGCTTACAAACAAGAGATTACCAGATCAAATATCAAACTATTAGCCTGCCATTCAGTGCATCAGCATATACTGCATTGGCTGAAAAATGGAATACATCAATGGAAGTCTGAAAAAATTAGAAGGAAAAGAAAGTGGAAGGAAAAGAAGTAAGTTTCAGAAAGCTACATATTCACTCTACCATCATAGCATTCTGTATGTCACTTTTTTAGGATGGGTATTTGTAGAGATTGGATCATAAAAATGTAGCTATAGTGATCATCAGCTTTTCAGTTTCTGCCTTACATTTTCATTTCTTGGGGAACGTTTCATTTCCCAGTCTCAGTCCCAGCACAGAATTCTAGTTAATTGAGTCAGAGATTACCGTGTTTCTGAACACAATAGCTGGCATAGGGTTAGATATTGTCAGTGCTCCCTACTGGCAGTTTTGCCAGTAGGCAAAATTTTAAATTATTTTTTTAAAGTTTAAAAAAGTACACAATGCAATATCTCCTTCCAAACCTCCCATCTGCACAGTTCCATCTCATCAAACAAACAGCACTCTATTACTAAATTCTTGCATAGAATATCAAAGATTTTTTAGCCATATACAAATAAATATGCTTATTTCCCCATTTTAATGCAAAATAGAGCAAACTATACACAGTTCTCTTCCCCTTACCTTTTGCATTTAACATCTAATTGCTGATAAATTCCCAAGTTTATAGTTATAGCCTACATCTCTCCCCTCAATTCTAGACCCATATACGTAACTGCTTAATTGACAGCTGGAGTTGGATATATAATAGGCATCTCAAAATGAACTGTCTAAAATTGATCTCCTGACCTTCCCCCAAACCAGCTCCATCTCTAGTTTCCTTCATCTCAGTCAATGACAAATTCATTCTCCTGCACAGGCAAGTGACGTCCCTTTTGCATTTTTCCTTTTCTCTACCACATCAGTTCCGATAACAAATTGTGCTGGCTCTAATTCAAAACATATCCAGAATTCAGCTGCTGATTGTCATCTCCACTGTTTGATGCATACTGGTAAAAGCCACCATCATCCCTCTCCTGTATTATTGCAGTAACTTTTAAGCTGGTCACTCTAGGTCTTTATTAACCTGAAGCTTACTCTCAATATGGTAGCCAGTCATTATTATTACCTGTAACACCCTACACAATCTTCCCCACTTCTCCATCCCCTGCTTTACTTCTCTGAACTCATCTCTTACTGCTCTCCTTCTTATTCTCACTTTCAAAGTTTCATGGATTTTCTTTCTACCTCTAACATGCAAGGTATTCTAATGCCTCAAAACCTTTTCACTGTTTCTTCTGCCTGAAATAGTTTTTCCCAAAATATCCACAGTTATTTCATTTCCTTCATGACCAAATCCAAAAAGTGCCTTCTAAGTGAAGCTTCTCTTGACCACTTTATCTAAAAATGTTAACTCTCAACCCTGATATTCCATATCTCTCTTCTCTGCTTTACCATTTCTCCTTAGCATTTATTACTAGCATACAATAAGTTTATTATTTATCTTTTCTGTGTTTCTCCTCCCTCTAGAAGTTATATTCCATTAAGGCTGGAATCTTTGTTCTGTTTACTTAAATATTACCAAGCATATACATTAATGCCTCATGCATATTAGATGCTCAATTAATATGTACTGAATGAATGCATTGGGCAAATGAATAACTTGGAGATTTTTAAGACAAGTACATACATAAAATTGTAATTTCTTTAAGAACTGCATGGTATTCCATGGCAAGGCTTTTCCATCATTTACTTAACTAGTCCTTAACTAGAAATATTTCAGGTTTGCACAATATTATGCTTTTATAAAACTTTAATAAGATAAGTTTTAATCAAAATTTGTATAGAAATATTTGAATATTTGTGCAGTTTTGATCATTTTTTGTCATTAATATCATTTTTGATTCATGAAAAAACATAAAAGCCTTTCTCCTTTTCATATGCCCTAAAACAGTTTTAATAGCAGTGGTGTTATCTGCTCTTCAAAGATTTGGTAGGATTGTCCTTTAAACTCTCTATTCCTAGTATTTTCTTCAAGGTATAGTTCTTTGACAAATGTTTCATTCAGGCTTCTCTAGGAAAACAACTAAAATTAAGAGAATTTTTATATCAATTGGATTACACAACTGTGGGGGTGGACCAACCCAAATTCTACAGGGCAGGCCACAAGCATGGAATTGCAATGAAGGTGCTTGGAACTCCAGTGAAGATTTTCAATGAATGCCCCTGGAGAAGCTGGCTGAAGTAGAGATGAAATTTCTCCCTTCTGATTGCCGAAATCATCACTTCTTTTAAGGCCTTCTACTGATTGGATGAGACTTCTCTAATTGTTGAAGGCAGTCTCCTTAGTTGAATGTAGATGTAATCAGCCATTGATGTAATCAACTTAATGATTATTTAAATCTACAAAATATATTCATACTAACTATCAGTTCAGTGTCGGCTTGAATAAACAACTGGACACCATAACCTAGCCAAGTTGACATATGAACATAATCATCACAGTCCACCCCTTGCCAACTTGACAACCATATACATCTTCATCTTTTTAAACCATACTTAATCTCTAAATAAAAAGAATATCAGTCATATTGTTGTCTGACAGTAATCAACTGTCCTCTGTACAACCAGAAACACACTTTCCATAGAATCGAGTACCAGTCCTTGGGAAATAGTCACTCACACACTTGAAATCGTATAACTTAAATACTAGGACTGAAAGTTAATACAACTTATGCTATATAATAAGGGGATAAGATAGGGAAGAAAATGAAGATATTTTATATGTTAATCAGGGTTATCTAGGGAAAGAGAACCAACAAAAGATACCAATAAATATTACAAGATTTTATAAAATTGTCTCATGTGACTGTGGGGCTGCACAAGTCCAAATTCCATAAGGGAGGCTGCAAGCTGGGAACTCCAATGAAGGTTTTTTGATTAACTCTCCAGGAGATGGAAATTCTCTCTTCTGACTGCTGAAATAAAACTTCTCCTTTTAAAGCCTTCAACTGATTGGAGTAGATGCCTCTCATTGCTGAAAGGAGTCTCCTCAGTTGATAGTAAATGTAGTCAACCATAGATGCAATCAACTTACTGATGATTTAAGTTCATGAAATGTCCTCACAGTAACAGTAAGGCCAGTGATTGCTTGACCAAACAACCGGCTACCATTACCTGGCCAATTTAACACATGAACCTAACCATTACATTTTCTTTATGCCTATATATAATATACTCATAATAAACAAGGAATAAATATTCATAACCATTTACAGTCTTTGTTTCTGTAACTGGTCATGGAGTCATAGATCACATTATAATAAATTTGACCTTTTGGCCTTGCTTCCCCCCAAATTCTTTCCTAATATTTGAAGTTTAGAACATATCATGATATTGACCATTCTGGGTCAATTTTCTTTATTCCACATTATGTAAATTTCAGTATGTAAATTTAAGCTTTTTCATTTCAGAAAGACATTCTTGAATTATAACTTAAAATATTGTTTGTCCCCTTTCCCATTTTGGGGGGCCAAAGGGTGTGTGGAAGTTCAAACATAAGCAATCTGCAATTTGGGTTCTACTTGACCAGCCTTCTAAATCTATAATTTTCTCATAAATGCTCTGCTGGTTTGAGTCTTTTGTGGGACCCAGAAAAGTATGTTCTTAAAGTTAATTCATTCCTGTGGGTGTGGACTCATAGCTTTTGCACTGTAATTTTGTTGTAAACTTACTTCTGTTTCTTCTTTAAACTAAATTGGGTTCAAGAGTTTCTGCTGCCATCCTCTATGACTGCAGTGTTCGCACTTACTATTGCAAATAGGGGGTGCAGTTTTGCATCTTGGAGAGTTCATTTCACCTTCAGGAAGTATATTTTTCTTGTGTTTTCTGCCATTGTATGGACAATCTCAGATAACATTAGTAAAAATAAACTCCCACTACTGAATTCTTTGTCCAAATTTCTTCTCTCTACTTCTTCCTGCTAAGATTCTGCTTAATTTTAGCTGTTTATGGAAGCTTCCAGGCTTACTTTTGAGTCTGAAGATTATACTTCTTTTTCACTTCTTCAAAACTGAATAATATTTTTATGTTGTTATATTCATAGCACAAATAAGTGTCAGGTAAATGTTATGTGCAGTGTCTTATCACTTGTGGTTCAACAACAGCAACAAAACGATAGACCAAGTCTCTGTCCTAATGATTCTTACTGTCTAGATAGATAGAAAGACTGATATATAATGAATAGATAAATTTATAGATAAATATATAGACTATTTAATTTATGTTATTCAGATCATCAGTTTGCTATGTCCCCAAAACTATACATTACAAAACTCAACAAAATTTAATGACTAAAAACAATAATAATTTATTGTAATAGGTTTGCACTTTGGTTTAGGGTTGGCTTGCCAGGGCTGGGTTCTGTCTGGTTGCTCTGCTGACTTTGGGTGGAGACTTTCCCTAGTCATGACTTTCTTACATGACTAGGGACTGGCAGGGAGGGGAGCAGGGGTGTTGTCAGCTAATTTAGGCTGTGCTTCACAGAGCCAGTTCAGCTCTGCTTTTCAAGTTCTTTATGTTCTTTCTGGGACTAGCAGATTAACCAAGACATTTTTTTTTTCCTGGCAATGTCATAGGCATAAGGACAAAGTGGAATTATGGAAAGCCATTGAGGTCTTGATTCAAAACTGGTACATGATCATTTCTGAACTCTTCATACAACCAAATCAAGTTGAGGGATGGGATGTATGACCACCAATTATGAGAAGGACTTGCGAAATGGGCATGAACACAGGGAATAATGAAGAATTGGCACCAATAACAGAACTACCTTGACATATCTGGGGTGCCTATGCAACTTCCACTCAAGTGGAGTCATGAGAAATGACACAGCAATCTCCTTCACCTTGCAACATAGTAATACTGAATAATAGTGTGGCAGTTTGAAGCTTTTGTGGGCTTCCGAAACGCCTGTTCTTAAAGCTAAACCATTCCTGTGCCTGTAAACCTATTGTTGGTTGGGTCTTTTGACTAAATTACTTCAGTTAAGGGCCTTTGATTAGATTGTGTGACCCAGGGTGAGTCTTAATCCTCTTGCTGAAATCCTTTATAAACAGAGAAATAAAAAGCCGCAGATAACAGAACAAATTTGCAGAGACAGAGTGTAACCTAGAAGCTGAGAGAGAAGTCCCCTGGAACCAGAAGCTGGAATCAATGGAACGTAGAAACTGAGAGGAAGCCTCTGTAGCCAGAAGCTGAAAGCAATGAAGCCTAAAGAAGAGGGGAGAGACGAATAGATGCCACCATGTTCCTGATCACCCACAGGTGCAGCTTGGGAAGAAAGCAACACTGATAATGCCTTGATTTGGACATTTTCATGGTCTCAGAATTATAAGCTTTTAACCTAGTAAATACAACTCATTTCTGGTGTATTTCTTTGGCAGCATTTAGTAACTAAAACCAACAGAGACCTCTTTTACCAAAGAAGTCAGGCCAACTTTGTCTAAAAGACTGAGTTGTGAACAAGCTCCACCAAATCAAAACTGATGTGCTATGTATGATATTCTTAATATATAGTTTTGAAGTGACCAAGGCTTAGCCATCAGCATATTCAGTTACCTCTCTAACAAGCCAACTGACAATAGCACCCTAAAATTCTGGTAATATTAACAAACCAATAAGATATAAGTAACTGAAGGAGCATTTGTATTTATACTTCCTCATCCTTACATTAATAGGAAAAATCAAGTTTTATAAAGGAAGTTGAGTAACCAATTTATTTAAGTTACTTAATGAAAAGAATAAATTCTGTATTTTTGGCCTATGAGTATTTCAAAAGAACTAGTATGTAAAATTTCTTTTAATGTATTTTCCAGGAAGACTAAAGTACACCTAAGGTTTCAACAGTTCTCATAGGGTAGGGCTTAACTACTAAACTCTGGTGTGTTCTGTGAACTACATTTGTTAGAACATGAGACTTCTTTGTTAGAGGTCCTCTTACCAAGCCCTTGCTTTATAATTTTGTCAACTGGCAGATTGTAAGAAAGCATAACAACAGCCCCTGCAGAGCTATAAAGAGGCAGAATATTCTACTTAGAATCCTTCTTGGTTAATTCCACAGATCAATTTTAGTCCTGGTGAATAAATATAAATGCAGCTGTTGTTATCCACTCTAAAGATAAAGGAAACCTGCAGATATATTGCTTTGAAAATGCCATTATGAAAACATTAACTACTGCAGTAAAAGAATAAAAAAATGTTAGTGGTGCAAAATCTATCAGTCCACTAAAACTTATAGAAAATTTTTATTAGAAGGTCAAAGGATACAGTAGGGGAAAATAAGTGAGGGTATGTATTTTATCTAGGGACTTTACATGGAGATTCTTTGGGGTGTATTAAATAACATGGAATCTATAATAATTATGATTTTATGGAAATTAAGCATTGTGCTATTTTCAAATTTAAACATTTGTCCTAATGTCAAGTAATCAATGGCATTTGTCTTTTCTTTAACTTAACCATGTGAATTATCTTCATGCTGCTTCACAATATATAAATTATAAGAATTTTCTTTTTTCTAGATGCCTTTCCTCACATATTTGCCTTACTTCACATGCACTTTTCATATGATACCTGTGATCTATAAGAAACTGTAAAGCTATTAAATTATGAAAATATTATATTGAGTGGGAATCAAAACATAGTCTCAAGAGACATCCTCAGATCACTGCCCATTTGTGTTTTAAAGAAAGAAGTTAGGTGAAGCAGTGTTCCTTTTATTATTTTGCTATGTAATTTACATGTACATTGCATATATTCATTTGTATACATATTTCATTATAGACTGAATGGGAGGAATTTCTCCAGTAGAGGGGAATAAGCTTCTGCTGTACTGACACAGGATTTATAGGCCATACAGTCTGTCCAATATACTTAAAAAACAAAAATTCCCTAAAGGCACAGATAAGTACACAAAAGCAGGCAGAGTCTGGAGGGTCTGATACTTCAAAGAAGAAAACTGTAAAAGGTGAGATTTCCATAATTTTTAATGGTGTTTAGCTGGGGGGCAGTGGCTGGCAGTTAGTTCCTTGTGTTGCAGCTAAACTCTGAGAGAAAACCCTCAGTCTTTCTGGCTTGAAGAACCAGAATAAGGAGTTTGGGGCAGCAACACTACAACAATGGCTGGAAAGAGAGTCAGGAGCTGGGAGAGAAGGCTGCCAAAAGGGGAATATTGAATTTTGCATATGAATTGTTCCCAAATCTCTTACCTGAGCCATGCCTGCACACAGGAGACAGCAATCAGCCCAGCTAACACTAGAACTGAACTGAGACAGAGTTTGAAGTTTTATCCAACCAAGTTAATTAACTGCTAATATATCAGACTCCATAGTCTCTATAATATGACACTTACAGTGCCCAGGGAAGAATTCTAATTACTTAACATACAAAGCTACTCAAGAAAAATATGGACCATGCTCAAGAAAAAAAGTAAATGAGATCATTGTAGGACATTCTGAAACAATAAAAATGGCATGAACATGTTTACATATTTAGAGCTTTGATTTACTGTAGCTATTTTACTTACTAAAGAAGCATAATGGATATCATTAAATTGAATAATATATATGCATATAAATATAAACATAAAACAAGCATTTTAAAGGCTAATTTAAAAAAAAAGAAACTGCAAATTATTCAATGTTTGCAATGATTCTGGAGATTTGAGTATTTGCTTTTACCATAAATGCCATTGTCAAATCAATGGTTAAAGACTTAACTGTGTATACATAGTAAAAATACAGTTGAAATAAAACTACTTCTTGGTCTCCTTCTATGTTTTCCAAGCATGAAATTATTTTGCTTCATAACACATGTATACTACATGCATTTTTCAGAGAAAAAATAATTTACTCTTCCATCCTAAAATAGGTAAATTCTTCTTAAAGAAGTGATAAAACCAGCAGTCCTGGAGTAGAAGTCAAAGCCAGTGTTGTCAGGATATTACCACAATCTCTTGATTGTTCTTGGCACTTACATGTTGCTTAACCTCCCTGAGACACAGTTTCTTCTGCCATGAAATGAGTGGGCCTAATTATTGGACAGTTTTAAAATTCCCAGTTAAGGGGGATCAGATGCAGCTCAAGCAGTTGAGTGACTGCCTCCCACATGGGAGGTCCTGGGTTCAGTTCCCATTACCTCCTAAAGAAGACAAACAATGAGCAAAAAAACAAGCAGACAATGAGCAAAAACAATGAGCAGACAACAAGAAAAAACAAAGAGCAGAAAATAAGCAAAACCAAATGAGCAGGGATTAGATGAGGCTCAAGCAGTTGAGTAATGGCCTCCCACACTGGAGGTCCCAAGTTCAGTTTCCAGTACCTCCTAAAGAAAAAATAAACAGACAATGAGCAAAAAAACAATGAGCAGACAATGAGAGCAAAGAGTGAGCAAAAACAATGAGCAAACATACGAGGGAGCCATCTCAGGGCAGAACTTCTCAAGTTAAAGCAATTTGAAACCAAACCAAACAATCAAATATAGACTCATACTTCATTTCTACTATGCAGGCATGAAGAATACTCTTAGTAAAGTCATCTCTTACTTTACCCAGGAAAACTTCAGTGGCTTTCCTGGTATAAGTGTATAATAGTTCAGTTCTAGCCTTTAGAACCAACAGTTGCAATAAATCTTTCAACACAACTTCTTAACAATCAGATCTTAATTTCCAACATTTCAGCATTTTTTTTTCTTTTTAAGAAAAACACATATCTCTGGAGTAATATTCCTATATTTTTTCTCCTTAAGTGCCCAATGCTTTTGGATTAAAACAATATTCATAATCACAATAAATTATAAAAAAGGAAAAAATTTTCCTGAAGACAATGAATCGTAATAAGCTAAAGAAAAATTTAATTGACCTGTTTTAAGTCTTTTTGAAATCTGTGGTTAGTATTAAGTAACACAATATTGAACTATGCAATGTTTACTGTAGGTGTTCAACTTCACAGCAGAGTAGCTAAGCCAACTCCTGTACCACAATTAACCTTAATGCAAGCTATGCAATTAGAAGCCGATTTGCAGTATTATATGTGCATGGTTATAATCATTCTGGGGGTTTTCCTTAAACAAGTTCTAATTACTGATTCATGTGGTATCAATAATAACTAAATTTTATGTCCCTGTAAGAAAATGCATTTAGAATGCTGTTGCATATGTTATTTTAAGTGAATTTAGCATTTGCTTTACTTTTCAGAGCAATAAACTGTAATTGTGTAATTTATTTTTGGTTGTAATGCAGTGACTTTGCCTTCCTTCTTTTAGTTTATAGTGTTTTTCTTTTTTTTTCTGAGTGCTTACTGGAGAAAAAAAGAATGGTTCACATACACAAAAAATTAATTTAAATGTTGACTTTTTTATATTAACATTTTAGGAAAAGATATGAAATGCAAATAATAAAGAGAAAACAAACATGAATACCAAAGCATAAATGGGCTATTTATTAAATGAAAGAGCCATTTCTGTGAAGTTTATTTTTTTCTTGAGTTGATCCTGCTCTTATTTACACCTGACAGGAAATTCTGGAGAGTAATTAATTGCCTTCCTCACAAGTGAAGCCATATAAATTTTATCTTTGCAATGATTCTGATCTCTATGCCCAATGAAAAAGACAGATGCACATTTAGATGACAAGCTTGAATCCAGTAGCTCACAGGTCTGACTACTTGTCTCATAAGCTGCTGGAAACGAGGATTATCCTTAAAAAATTAAATCTATAAGCCCAAAAAGTCAATATGGGAACTGAGAATTTGCAATCTCTACACATAAATACTGTCCAAGGATAGCAAATCAATAAGGTGCAACACAGGAATGTACATGGATAAGAACTTTTTTAATCAGGAAGATAATGACAATGGAGAACATCACATACATGTAATCTAATAAATTAAAACACAGCCATAACTACAAAAATATCTTTAAAGCAAGAAAAACCTTTATTTACATGTCCAATCTAAAAGCTTCTATTTCATACTACCTAAAGCCTGGAACCTCTTTATCTACAATTATTCTTGATAAAGGACTCTTAAATGGAGATGAAAGCAATTATTTCTTCTCTCATTTGGCCCTAAATATAGCTTTCCTTGAGTCTGTTACCTTCAAACTTTGAATGGTAAGTTTAGAGCATAAAAGCAACTGTGATGAAAGAAGTGTTTTCAAGGCATAGCAGTAAAATAGGAAGGTTTAATGAAATTTCAAGGCTCATTTACAATTAGTGATTTTTTTCTTCTAGCTCATGGCTCAATAGGAAATTTGAAAACTTGACAAAGGTAACAATAGCTCATATCAATAGATAACCACAGAGAAATTTTATTTTATAAATATGTGTATATGTTCTTCTTCCCATTAAGTTATAAAGTCAACAAACCAACCAACCACAATACAAAACAAAGTAAACATACAACACAGTAAAGCACAAGATGTTCTTCAGCTAAGTTGTTAGAGTAGATATGAATACACATTCTGGCTTCCAGAAGATAAATCAGAACATAGATTTCTATTGCCAACAGGTCACATATTATGTACATTTGGGACACAAAAATCACTTCTCCTCTAGTTCATCTGAGGAATCACATTAAACTGGATAAAACTTCAGGACTGCGTTAATCAACTGGGGCTGCCATAACAAACGACCACAAACTTGGCGGCTTAAAAGAACACATATATATTCTCCCACAGTTCTGGCAGCTAGAAGTCCAAAATCAGGGTGCTTGCAGGGCTGTGGACCCTCTGAATCCTTCAATACATCTTTCATCTTCTGGTGGCTCTAGGCACCCCTTGGCTTGTGGCTACAAAAGCCCAATATCTACCTCTGTCTTCACATTGCCTTCTCCACTCCCCTGTGTTTTCTTCTCTGAGCAACTCTTAAAATAAAAATAAACAAAGAAACAAATCTGCCATAGGATTTATGGCCCATCTGGGTAATCCAGGATGATCTCATCTCAAGATCTTGAACTTAATTACATCTACAAAGACCCTTTTACCAAAAATGTTCACATTTACAGGCTTTCTGTGGACATATCTTATAGCAGCCAGCATTCAACCCATTACTAGAAAATAAGCTTTTACCTCAGAATTGTTTAAAGTAAGCTCTGAGTTTGGGCACATTGCCAGATGCAGGGTTGGGGTTCAAATATATTTGTTCATTCAATTAATAAATAAGTGATCTATAATTGTATCAAAATCATACATGACAATTGATACCTCAAGTACAAACACTTAGCCTATAGGTGTATACAAAGTTGAATAGTTAAAACAAAAAGATTGTATGGCTCATAAAGCTGAAAATATTTACTACATGGCTACAGCAATGTTTCCTGACCCTGGTCTATGCTATTTTGAAGATTATAGAAACCTTCATTTGTTAGGTTGTCTTTCAATAATCTGTGTTAGATCTTCCTGATTACATAGATCCAGTGGGTCACTCAATCCAATATCTTATGCACACTACTTGCTTCACTACTCTATTACTGACCATTTCAATGGCCTTTTCCAAACTGTAATAAAATCAAGCAGTCACAGAGGATAGAATTGTTTAGAATCTAACTTAAATTGGTCTTAATTTTTATAGAAATAATAAGAATGAAATGCTATCAATGCTAAATGATTACTTTTGGTTTTTAATAATTTTAAATATCTTTTCTTGCAATAATTTGGGTAATTACAATAAGCAAATAAAATCTGCACAGACTTGGTCATATTTACTAATAAGTTTGGTACATGGCTAGCTTTAAAAAAAATGTATTGGAAGAATACTATGTACATTATAAAATCAAAGGAAACCTAAAAACACAGTTCAGGTAAAAGATATGAATGAAGACATTTCCTAGTATGATTCCATTAAGATACTGCCATTGACTACTCCAACTGCATTTTCTCTCTGAGTTTTAGATTCAAATCCTGAAAGAGGGTTATGTTTGCCTAGCTCAGGTCTTATATCCAAACACACAATTTTGTTTTTCATTCCACAATTGATAGTCCCACTAAAGTCACAGGGAGGAGTAAATTTTCTAAACTGAGTAATATTATGGATAACTAAAAAAATGCAATATAGCATACTCTAAAAATGATGTAGTCTCAGATTCAAATATGAATCTAAAAGTGATATAGTCTTAGACTCAAATGTGAGTCTAAGACTACAAATGCAGGTATTTGTAGATTGAGTGGTAGAGCCTACATAAAAGAAAGTAGAACTTCTATTTCAGAAGATAGGTCAAGGCTTTGTGGACTGTATGGTCTCTGTTACAACTACTCACAGTTGTAGTATGAAATCAGTCATATACAATATATAACAAACTGAGCATGGCTGTGTATTAATAAAACTTTATTTACCAAAAAAAAGGTGGAAGGCTGGATTTGGCCTACACATTGTAGTTTGCTAACCTCTCTTTAGACCTATGATTGTCAAAGGAGACCACATGCATGCAAGGGTAATGCAATTTGCACCCTTAAGTTGTAGAAAAATCAGGAGACTTTCATTTATATTTATTTTTCTCATTCTTCAAAAATTCTTGCTATATATGTATCTTATTAAACAGCATATATTTGTACAATAATACATGCCTATAATTTAATTATAAATGCATATACTTGTATTGGAGGTGCTTGCTCAGTGTCATTTTACTAATGGGGGTATATGACTAAAAATATTATTGACAACTGCCCTAGGCAATAGGGAATCATTGTGCTTCTTTTTCAATCAGCTAAGCAACCTAATCAGAATTGTTTTTAAGAAGGATACTTTTGTAAGCTATATTTTCACCAGGAATTTACCTATCAGGTATTTAGCTATCTTTACCAGGAATTTAGCTATCATTTTCTAATTTACTCAGATTTCTTAATTTGGATTATCTCTTTGACTATCATGTTTTTCTCAAATATAATGTTTTATTATAGTTGTCCCAAATTGAAACCATAAAAAATCATCATTATTAAAGAAAGCAATGATACAAAAAAAAAAAAAGAATATCAGTAACTTGATGACAACTTGTTGCACCAAAATAATTCAGTGGAATTTGGACTTTGCTCAAAGGAAACAGTGAAACCATTCAGTAGAACAATTGTTAACCCTCTGATAGAATGGTGGCTATTAAATGTTTTAATACATGAACCGTAAAAGGAATATTTAAATAGATTTAAATCAATAGAATGTGTTATGATTTAATGCAATGGAGAAATGCATTTTTAAAATTTAACAAAATCAGAAAGAGTCTTCCTGCCAGAGAGTGGAATGCACATTTCATAATTAATGTAGCACAACAAAGACAACAGGGACAAGCTCACCAGGCTGAAAGGACAGTTGTAAGACCAAGGAAACAGATAAACCAATAATGGTTTTAACACAAGAGGACATAGTTTCTTGAAACTAATGGAAGGGAAAAACCTCTGTAGAAATCCTTTGAGAAAGGCTTGTTCTAAAAGAAAAAAAAAATGACCATAAAAGAATTCGAATTTAAACAAAGTTTTGCACAGATGACCTACACAAATAGTATAATAGAGGCTAGGCAAAACCAGAGAAAAGGGAACTCTCTACAGAATGAAAACAGATATTATCTTTTCATGGTGCTTGAAAGATGCAATATCTACATGGGTGACCTATCTTTCACTCTGTCCTCAAACTTCTTTAATTTTATTGCCACTCCATCTCAACCTTTCACTACTGTAGTCATATCCTGGGTATAAGAATTACCAAAAATTGTGCCAAGCAAACTTTGTGGCCATTAGCTTCTATTCTTCTTGCTCATTTGCTAAAAGTCCCTCTCCAATAACCTTTCTACCTTATTTAGAACTCAAATCAATTGACACTAATTTATATTATAAATTATTTCTTTCCTGATTAGACTTCCTTCCTTGTTCACCTTGGGTATCTTGATTCATGATTACAATCACTCTTTTGCAAATACACTCAATTTCTTGCCAAAGAATAACAAGCTTTCAATCAAACTTTTATTAAATAACTATTTATCACTGTTGCACTACCACGGGCTGTTATTTTATGTTAAATTGTGTGGAATGGACAAATGCTATTGTTTAGATGGAGAAGAGGACAGTGGATAATGGCAGTCAGCTTCATGGTACAGTAAGTCTTAATCTAGGATTTCAGAATATATAGGAATCAAATAAATTGAAGGGCATTTGTAGAAGAAAGGCTCTGAGAAGAATAACTGGTATAAATAAAATATGAGCATTAGTCTAATGAAGTAAGTAAAAGGAATTAAGATTAAGAAACAATTCCAAGAGTACTTTTAAAGTGTGGTGTTCCTCTTTGCATATACCAGTTACACAGGTTTCATAAATTTACATCAGTGACTGTTAGACAGCTCATACATCAATTAGCAATCTATATTTTAAGACTCATTATTAGTCATACAATACAATGTTTCATGGGCAGTGAAAGAATTATTTTCTTCTGCAAAAATATCACTAAATTTTATATACTTGAATTTATTCAGTCTCTTAGGCATTAATTTCTATATATAAGAAAAATTATAAAATTAATTAAGTTAAATGTTTAATATTTGATTAAGTGTCTTTTATATAATGTTGTGCCCAATCATTTTTTATGGCTCCAATATATTTAGCATGACAGGGTAAACAAGATTAAAAGCACTCAATCAGCATTTCCCCCATGATATGCATTTATTACAGACCTTCGTTTGCAACTAGGTATAAATCGGAATCTAAGTGTATATACTAAAGACAATGCTATGCTAGTGTTTTCCTATATCTTGATCTATGATATCCCTCTAAATTCATAACATCTGTGTGATATTCAGGAACTGGAAAACTTATTTCAGACGATGGAGCAAAACCTAAGATTTTCACATCTAGTGCTCAGAAAAAAAATCCTCCTGTTTAATAATGGTTAAACAACTGTTGCATTTAAGAAATATAGTAATTGCAGAAAATGTTCTTCTAATATTCAAAAACAGCCATTTTTTGGAACACAATAGTAAAGGACCAGTGTAGACAAGACTTAACTTAGCAAAAAGTGTTTTTTCTATCAAAAGTTTCTTCAGAATGTTTGCTCCAAACTTATAGGTTTAACATATAACATATAGGGGGTAGGAAGAAAAGATGAGCCCACCTCTGAACCAATTCACATTGATTAAGTGCTAGAATGCCTACACTTTTGTTATTGTAGATAATATCTCTGTAGGCAACTGGCTATTGCCAGGAACATGAAAAGAGAGAAGTTATAAAGAGATACAAAGTAAACTTGAGTTGACCCTGATTCTTTTTCTAGCCAGGTACTTTATTAATGGCTCCATTAGAGACTACTGTCTATATTTAAAGATGTTTTATAAACCATTAATTTATTCTGAATAAATATGTGTTGACCTAACTAGTCAAATCTGTCAGAATATGCAATCTGGTATGTTCTTAAAATGTGCATTGGTATCAGATTCATCGACCCTGTTGTTAAGAGGCAATGGAACCAAGTTTTGGATCAAGGGTTGTAGTTCACTTATAAACAAATGGATACAAGTAAAATATGTGTATGTATACATATAAATACAACTTTTTAAAATGTATAAATAAACAATAATTGTGATTTCAGGGAAATTAGAAACATAGCAAGAAGCCCCTAAAATATGGTCATTGAGAAATAATCCCAAATAAATTAAGTAGAAGTACTGCAAAAATCTTTCCTGATAGGGAAAAAGAACTAAGTTTTTGGACCAAAAATATCAGTTTCCTAACATAATAAAAAATAAAATAAAATTCACAACTCTAAACATCTTAATGGACTTGAAAAATTAAGATAAAATCTAATTTGTATATAAATTCAAAAAAATGCATACAAATAAACAGAACATGACTTGTGTTACACTTTCCTTTTTCAACAGTGAATTTTAAAGGAATTTGTAAACAGTGGTTTACATAGAGTTTCGAGACAAAGTATCTACAAGCCAAGAATTTTATATTCATCCTCATATAGTTCATATGTAAAGACCAATGGAAATTCCTTACTAGAAATGCTAAGAATAAGAATATATGTTTATATTCTTATATCTATCTATAGTAATATATTTTCTGATTGTAGCATATATAGATGTAGATATAGATATGGATATACATAGACGTGCTGGTTTCAGTCTTTTGTGGACCGCAGAAAATCCTGTCATTAAAATGAACCCATTTCTGTGCTAGTAAACCTATTATAGACCACTTTTCATTAGATTGCTTCAGTTAAGGGCCTTTGCCTAGACTGTGGTACTCAGGGTGGGTATTAATCTTCTTACTGGATTACTTTATAAATGAAGGCTTGAAAGCAGAAATGCACAGAGAACCCAAAGATGCTAGATTTAGCGGAGCATAGAGGCATGGAAGGAGGCCCTTGAAGGAGTCTGTCATATTATTCCGCTATGTGAGAGAGAACTCCAGGATCACCTGGAGCTGCAGAAAGAGAATCCCCAAGAGGTTGAGGGAGAGGCCTGAGGCTAGAATCAGCAGAGCATCCTGAAGCTGAAGCAACAAGGCTTAGAGGAGAGGTGATAAGCCATGTGCCTGATCACAACAGCTGAGCTCAGAGAGAAAAGGAACCTAGAGGAGAAAGCAGACACCAGCCACCATTTTGCCTTGCCAGGTTGGCAGGAGTCCAGGACCACCATCAGCCGACTTTAGGTGAGACAACTCTGATGATGCCTTGACTTGGACATTTTCACAGCCTCAGAACTGTAAGCTTTCAACCTAATAAATTCCCATTATAAAAGCCAACCCATTTCTGGTATATTGCTTTGGGAGTCTTTAGCAAACTACGAATATATATGATACAGATAAAAATATTTATGTACACACATATGCATAATCAAACTGTAATCAAGATGAAATCAGCACTTAACACTGAAAAGTCCTATTAAAAGCAAAGAATACACAGGAGATGAGCATCAAAAGTACATAAATATATGTCTTTAGGAATAGGTAATATTTGTGACTGTGAAAAAACTTGACTGAGGAAAACCAAAGCAAAAAAAAAGAATTTTTGAAAGAAATTATATAATCTATATATTATTATAGTTGATGTTTTAATTTTAGAATAATTACTCCCTGCTACTATAAACCTACTTTAAATTAACATAGTCATGAAAATGTGAGATATAGAGTAAAGACATGACAAATTCCTCAAATTAAATAGGAGTTAAAATATTGTATCTTTCTTGTCATTACCCAATGAAAGAAAAACCAAGACAGTATAATTGACATGAAGCCACATAAATCAGACACACCATCAAATGATTTAAATTTGCTTCTCCAAAAAGCCAAATAGAATGGTGGCTATGAACAAAGACTGGAAAGTCAGACAACTGAGAGTTAAAACCTGACTCTAATGCTGGCTAGTTTTTACTTTGCTTTAAAACGTGTGCTTTCGTTCCTCAACTGTTAAAGGGGAGTGTAATATACCACCCCATGGGCTTTGGTGACAATTCAGTTAGTTTAAATAAGAGCCCTTAGAACAGTGTGTAGCTCATGGAAGCCTTATAGAATGTTTGTTGATTTGGTAGTATTATTGCTAAAACTCAAAGGATCCCAGTTTGTATGCTACTTACAAGAGACAATGATATCTAAAGAAGATAAACCTAAAATATTAAGAATAAGCATTTAAGAAAAGATGTGTTAGTCAAAATAGGAAGAAAAGAAAGAAAGAAAGAAGGGAAGGAAGGAAGGGAGGGAGGGAGGAAAGGAGGGAGGAAAGAAAATATTAATAGCGAAGGAAATTTCATAACCATGAGAAATAACTGGGAATAATACAATGAGCAAAAGTCAAACCACAAATTCTATGAAGGATTGAGTCTCTTTATATTTAAATATATGACAATAACATCAATTTTAAAGCAGCTGGAAATCCAAAGGGAAATGGACAAATACATAACTGTAGAAGGGGATTTAAATATAGGACTCTTGGTTTTTGTATAAAATAGATTTAAATGGATAAAAATAAAGATACAGTGGATTTGAATAATTTGGTAAGGTTAAACTTTATTTGTACATTTTTAATGTTTGTGTTTTATCACAAATTTACTCCCCTTCCAAATAACCAAAGAAAATTTGTTAAAAGAATTAAGGTATAATAAGTGTTTGTCCCAACAGGATCAAATAAATGCCCTGACTTTCTCTTCTTTCCTCCATACCCCTGCGGTGGTTTCCCAGTGGGAAAAGCCAGCTGGAAGCTACAAATCTGAGAAACCCAGTGATGTGATTCCGTATAGGCCAGACCTCTGAGACAAAAGTGGAAAGGAGAAGTTTAAGACTCTGAAAAGACAAATGGAAGTGATCTGGCAGAGAAGCCACAAAGAAAACCTCAATAAATACCAAAAACTATAAAAAGCTCAGGAAACATTCACTCTTATCCCAATAAAAATAAGATTTAATTTTAATAATAAAATTTTAAATTAAAAAAATCTACCCGCCTTAACCAATTACTTTGTTTACTATCCTTCTTATAACTCATTATATTCTTGCATTTTTATTCTAAATAGCATAATTTCTTTAATAGTTCTTTCAGAATGACTATTTGAATGGTAAACTCAGTTTTTATATGTGAAAGCTAATGGTAAACAAAGAAATGAATTGTCAGGAAGCAAATATCTAACATGATAGGAAACTTAAAATAAATGTTGACTATAAAAATAATAATTTGGGGGAATTAAAATACAAAATATATGAAAATACACAATAATATGGAAGATAGTATTAGGCAACCCATAGTTAAAGCAGTCTAAGTTCTTTTTAGCATTTGAGATGATAAAGATATTGGGTAATATATACTTTAAAAAATATCTGAAATAGATTAGAGCTTCTAAACCAGTAGAGGGAGAAAAAGAATAAAAGAAAAATACATAAATTAAACAGAAGTTAGGAGAGAAGTAAAAGAAGAAGAAGAAAAACAAGTATGCCAAATAGAAAGGAGAAATTGATGCTAGCAATAAATCATGATAAATTAAAATAATCTATTAAGAATAACATTATCTTATTAAAAATACCTTAATCCATCTACATGTTGCTTACAAACCTTGAACTTGTAAAAATGACTCAAAATATTGAAATTAAAGGCATCAGAAAATGTTCTCCTGGCAGAATGTTTAGTAATAGACAACATTTGGGAAAAATTAAAAGTATATCAGTAAGATAGTAAATATCAGTAAATACATAAATATTTATATATAATTGGATATTATATATATTAATTTAATGGAATATTATGTAGAATATGAAATAAATGAACTGAATTTCAAAGAATCATGACCTTAAATAAAAACTCCTTTGCATTATTATACCTATGATATAATAATTTATCATCATTTAGAAATCCATACATCAACATTTATCTGTAATTATATGAAATTTAAAGTGAAAATATGAAAATGAAAGACTGGAAAGACATATATCAAATTGATAGCAATAACTCTTCAGAGAGAAGGAAAGAAATCTTCCTGGAGAGTGAAGAAATCATTCTTCAATATAAAATAAAATTGGCTAAATATTTATATGTGTTAATTCTGGGTATTTAGTAATTGCTATTTGTAGCATCACTCCTTGTGTACTTTTAAAAAAATTATTCAGTTTTCTCTAGGCTGATAAAGAGGAAGCTTGCAAAGGGAACAGTAAAATGTGAGGTGCTCTAATGATAATAAGATCCTTGGGCAGCACTATTTGATCTCTGTGACAACTTTCATCACATGGAAAAGTATATTCAACAGAACCGGATTTTAGATATTATGTATAGAAACTTTTTCATATGCCTGAAAATTTTAAATTTATTTATGTCACTGGAATCTAAAACATATCATAAAATATTTGTTGAATGGCAGTCTAGATGTTTGAAATTAACCACATTCTGGGTTGCATCATAAAGATAAAGATGATAGTCATCTTAAGTGGAATGATTTCAAGTGAGAACAATTCCTAGGTTATATCTATCAGAATGAACTCCATGATGGGATACAACCTGAGTAAGAGGTAACACTATGACAAGCGCAAACTGTCAACAAGGGAATTTGTGCACATGGCAATTTGCCATCAGGACTGGGAAAGCATGTGTCACCCATATAACAAGACTGTGAGTTCTCCACCAAAATTGGGGCTCCTCCAAACCAGAAAAGTATCCCAACCTCAAGTCTTCTCACCTAAACCATAGACGCCTTTAATATCATTAAACAAAGCCTTTCCCCTCTTCCCAACTTAAATTCTATCCATAATTATCTTATAATAAGTTTTATATTGGATCAATAGTAAATAACATTGTTACATGAAAGATTAACTCAATATGTTTATTCCACATACAAAACCTAATCATCATTCAAATAAAAGTTTATTTGTAAGATATTAAAGTATCATCATTTATTCTATACACAGAATAAAAGGCAGAGAGAAAACTATAAAGTAGAGGGAAATATATTATAAATTAAACTATATATATGATTAAGTAAAGAGGCAGTGTATTGACAATTATTACTAAGTGTATTGGTATTTAATTCTCTAGATTTTACAAGTTAACATTATCATAGCAGTTAAAATGAAAATATTAATAAAATCATGAAGGTACTTCAAGGAAATAAACAATAATGGCTAGTCTTTAGATAGAAAAGCAAGTGAGTTATGGTGGGAAGGCCAATCCCAATTTTAATTTACAAATCATGCAGTGCTGCAGAAATCAGGGTTGAGATGGCAAGTGAATTTCTGCTTGGCTGAAAATGTGAAGTAAAATGGTCATCACGACTGGGAACTTAAGCAAGCCTTCACTGAGGGAGTGTTTGGTTATGTGTGTTTAACAAATCAATGACTCACCTTTGTTAAAATGCCATATAATTAATTGATTGATATGTCATATACATGGTATTTTTATTATTTCTAGCTTTTATTTGCTTTTACAGGTTACAGACATCTGAAAGGTAAAATAGTATTGAAAGGCAAATTTAGGAGTCCCCTGCCTGTGAAAGCACCACATAGAGTATATCAATAACACTTTCAGACTCCTGACAACTTTATGATGTATACAGACAATAGAGATTTTTAAAAAACTGATATATGTATATATTTTGTGAGTTAGGTTAGATTCAGAGAGCTGATTCACTGAAATTACATTTAAATCAGTTTTATTGCTAGTATATTTGGTGGCAGAATCAGTAAAAATCAATAATTCAAAATAGAACAACTCTATTTACTGAAGAAAAAATTGGCCGAATATTATGAAAAAAGTGTTTTATTGATATGTATCCAGATAATTTTTAACTTTTTTAGAATAGTATTCTATTTGGGTTAAAATATATTATAAAAAGATATAGTTTAATGTGAAGTGGATATATAAATATGTGAAAATATATAAAATGAATAATATATGCTGATATATTTTTATCTTTTTCTCTTCAAATTCTTAAATTTTAGCTTTTTAAAAAATCTCACTTATAAATATGTGAAAGGAATAGTTTTTTTTAAACAAATCAAATTTCTTGATACATATTAATAAAGCATAGAATCCATCCAAAGTGTAAAATCAATGGTACTTGGAATAATCACATAGTTGTGCATCCATCACTTCAATCATTATTAAAGCATTTTCCTTATTTCAATAATAATAATAATAATAATAAACCAGGCAAACAAAAATTCAATATCTCTATGCTTCCCTGCTGTGCATAGGTACTGTTGCTGGCTATTCTTGCCTATTTATTTATTTTAAAGCAGTTTTATTGAGAAATATTCACATATCATACAATCTATCCAAAGCATATAATCAATGGCTTTTAGTAAAATCACAATGTTGTGCATTCATTACCACAAAAAATTTTAAAAGTTTAATTACTTCAAAAAGTAAAACTCCACACCCTTTAGTAGTCATCTCTCAATCCCTCTATCCTTCTCCAGTCCTATATAACCACTAAACTAATACATCTTTATAAATTGATTCATATTTACATTTTATATAAATGGAATCATACAATATATAATACTTTGTGTTTGGCTTCTTCCAGACCAGTTAATAAGAGGAGTTAATAACTTGAATATGGGTCACCAAGAAATAGAATGAGGTTAGAGACTGGAAAGCTGAGGGTTAACTTGTGTAGAATTGGTAAAAAGGTTGTGTGTTAATCTTTGGAAATGAATAGAAATGGTGAAAGCACAATATAATGTTTGTAACTAGCAGTGCTATTATACAGTTATGACAGTGGTTGAAAGGAAAACAATGCATATTTTTAAAAGGAAAGCTAAAAAAATGTAACATGGAACTGTATAGTATAGTAAAACCTCATGTGAAATATGAATATGGGCAATATTACATATATGACTGTCTTTATTTGAAACTGAACAAATGTATTATAATGTTACAAGATGTTAGTATCAGACCAAAACACACACACACACACACACACACACACACACACACACATTATGCTGAAAGAAGTAGTTTTACTAAAACAAATCTGAAATAATTCCTAATGGCTTTTTACTGAACTGTCACTTTTAAAATTTTAAATATTCTGATTAGCATGCAATTTTTAGTTAATAAATTATTTTATGCCCAGGACTCAAAAATCTAAAATTT
>JAQZBX010001017.1:0-43809 GCA_029593785.1 Cabassous unicinctus | reverse complement strand
AACTATAGTTTTACCTCTGTGATTTCAGGATAGTAAGTAGAATCTGTTATCTTTTATGTCCAAAGAGATTTACTCAACTGGTCATTATAAAACACCAACCATTAACTTACCTTCTGTTAACTATCAATCTGTATTTCAAAATCAATAGTTAATTCCACTGCCCTTATATGTGCATTAGAAAAATATATGTCAATAAAATTGCTAAAATATTCATTATTCTAAAACTTTTATAGAGATGTTATTTTTTTCAGGGTATTTAGAAAGAATTTCATTTACCAATCTTTTAAATAATATTAAAAAGAAAAAAATGTTTAACCTTTCAAAAACTTAAATTATCTTAATGATGACTAAATGCTTTATCCTTAAATGTTTTATAAGTATGAGAAGAGGGATAATCTATCTGTCTTTCTAACAATTTATCTATATCTATGGTGATTTGAAGTTGTATGTACCCCCAGAAAATAATGTTCTTAAATTTTATCCATTCCTGTGCATGTGAACCCATTGTAAGTAGGATGTTTTGATGAGGTGTGATCCACCTCAATCAGGATGGGTCTTACCCTATTAATAGCATCCTTTGTAAGTGGAATGAAATTCAGAGAGAGAGAAACAATGGGAGACAAGAAATTGAACCCAGAAGATAAGGGAAAGACCAGGCAATGCCATTATGTGCCTTCCCACATGACCAAGGAGCCAAGGATCAGTGGCAGCCAGCCCCAGAATGCCACAATCTTCAGGGAGAAAGTATCACCTTGATTTGGGCTTTCTTTTAGCCTCAAAACCCAAGCTAATAAATACCCATTGTTTAAACCAATCCAATTCCCTGGTATTTGCTTAAGCAGGCTAGGAAACTAAAACAATATCAATACTTACTCTTCCCTCCCTCCCTCCCTCTTTCCCTTCCTTTCCTCCCTCCCTCCCTTCTTTCCTTCCTTTCATTCTTTCTTCTATCTCTATCTATGTACACACACGCACACACTTTAGAACATTAAAAAGGAGCTGTTAAATATGTGCCTACTAGTCTGCACCCTCCAGCTCTACATGACCCTTCTTCCCTGTCTTCAAACTCAAACCCACATGCTTTGTGTACTTTAGAAATGTGGCTCTTTGTTTAGCAAAATCCATGCCATTATCTTAATTTCTTTAAAAATGTTCTCCCTTCCCTACCTTTTCATATTACCATGTAAATGTCTTTCCTCCAGTAAAAAGTCAATCCATCTTCATCCACTGAATCAAACCTCCTCCAGCCTTTTCTACCTCAATCTATTATGCTCCCCCTCTCTTTCTTCTACTTCTCAATCACCCCTGCACCTTTCCTTCTTCATTTGTATATGTCCTGGTGTCTCCTATCTAACAAACAAGCAGATTCCCTTCCCCCTCAACCCTGTGTCTCCTTAAAGTATTTGCCCTATCACTGTTTTCATACATACCTGATATCAACTCCACACTTGTCACTAATTCTTCAATTCCCATTCATCCTTCAAATTATTTTAACTAGAGTTGCAAGATTTAGCAAATGAAACATAAAAATGAACCAATATGACTAGTTAAATGTAAATCTTCAGATAAACAACTGCTTTTTTTCATTGCAAATATGTTTCAAATAGTGTGTGTTTTTATCCAGCAACTCTAATTTCAGCCAAACATCCATGTTCCACTGTGAATCAAAACTGCTCTTGATTTGATCAAATATTATATTTTTGTGTCTAATTCAATTTCCCTAGAAACAAAAAGAAGGTCCATTTTCGCATGAGAGCAGAGTAAGAGTGACAGGTAACTAACACCTCCCAGGAGCAGTCCTCCTCAGAAAGAGGAGTTTTGGTTAAAAATAAAAATTCTGAGGTGGGTATTTTACCTCATTTCCAAGAGTGCCCCATGGAATTAAGCTCCAAAGTGGTTGCTGGCTTAAATAATTCACTTTTTGTTAGGTATCTCATTTCTGTTTCATTTCTCCATTCCCCTGCCAGTATTCCCAGCTCCTCCATAATAAACTACTTGTCCTTAAATATTTGCCTCAGTCAGGTTCTAGGACAAATCAAAGACAAGGCTCCAATCTGTGCCCATTTCACTTTTCAGTCCATATTCTGCTCTTGATGTTTTCTTCACTCACATGGCTTTAAGCATTGCCTATAGATAGGTTTATGCTTTTCAAAACTTTTATCTCCAGCTCAGACCACTCTTTCTAACTTTTAGACAAAGAAAGCAAATTTTTTATTTGTCATTCATCTGGATCATTCTTGATCATCACAAAATTAACATGCTCAACTTTTTAAAAATCCCTCCCTCATTTATGCTCTTCCTCTTTTCTCTTTCAAGAAATGGCATCTCCACCTACTCAGTTATGTATACAGAAGGGTCAATAGCAGTCATTCTCAACACCTTCCCATCCCTCACCTCCAAATCTCATCTGTTACCAAGCCCCAAGGATTTTGTCTCCAAAGTATATTCCTAATAGGTGTGTTTCTCTCCGTTGTGACTGCTGCAGACCTAGCTCAAGCCACAATAATCTTTTAGATGGAATATTGCAATAGCCTCTTAGAGAGACTGAATGTATAAGTGGACAAATGCCAGGAAACTCTGACCACTTTTAGCAGTTACCAGAGCAATACCCCACTACCATAGCAATCTGTCCAGAAAGTTGATCACTACTACATCAACCAGGCCAGGAAGCTAAGGCACAATCCTTATAACAATCTACCCAAAACAGTTAGGACTTGAATAATAACTGACCACTTCCTTATTAATTGCCACCACTTCCAACTTAGAAGCAACCCAAGTAAACCAGATGTCCCCCAGCTTCCCCATGTCAACAGCTTGCAATCAGGGCATACTTGGATGTCTTCCCTTTTTTCCACTCTAAAGCTTTCCCATTCCTCTGCTTGCCTTTGAGTTTCTGCCAAACCCAGGTGATAGTGGCTGACCCCCTTGCTATCACAAGCTCTGAATAGCCTTTTTTGTTCTTATTTGAGTGTTCATTTAATACCATACTTCTAAACCAGACTTCTTTCTTCTATTCTTGATCTCTTTTAATTCATTCTCTACAGAGTGGACAAAGTGTATTTTATAAACATAAATTAAATCTTGCACTTCTCTCCTTGTAAGACTTTTTGGAACTTCTCTTTCCTATCAAATACAGTTTATATCCTTAGCCTGTGTGATCTGGCCTCAGCTGAGACCTCCATCCCCGCTTCTGGCCATTATCACCCTAATATAACAGACATCTTTAAATTAATCAAATCATCAACTCCATTCTAAACCTCAAGAGAGATATCCAATTCCCCAGCTCATTCACCACAAATTTAATTAGATTTTCTCTTCATTTGTATTATAATCTGTAGCAATGTATGCATTTTTAAGCTTTTTTAAATTGAAGTTTATTATTCACACATGAACATCCGTAAACAATAAGTGTATAGTATAAGTTGTGAACTTACAAAACAAACATGCATATCATGAGACAGGGCTCCCATACACTACCCCACCACCAACACCTAGCATTGTTGTGAAACAATTGTTACAAACTATGAAGGAACATAGTCAAAACATTACTACTAAATATAGCCAATATCTTACATTTGGTTGTATTTTTTCCCCAAGCCACGCAGTTATTGACACTCTGTATTAGTATTATATACTTGTTATAGTTCATGACAGAATGTTCTCATATTTGTTTGGTTAACCACAGTCCGTCTTCTACCACAACATTCACTCACTGTGTTATACAGTCCCATGCTTTGTGCAAAGCATTTTTGTAACTAGTTGTTATATGTTTTTCCTCTCCCAGAATGTAATCTCTGTGAACACAAAGCCTGTATGTTCTGTACTATAATGTCAACACCATTTCTTGGTATATATTTCGTGTCTGATTTATGGTCAATTTTTGATTGAATGAATATACCAAAAGAATCAGAGAATATTCTGTAACATATATATATAGAAAGGTTTTAAGGCCATTTACTCTTCCCTAAAATACAGAATCTGAAGGAAGCCACATCATCTAACCTTTATTGCATTTCTATTATGCTTCAGGCATTGTGCCAGATATTTTGCATGTTACTTATCTGATCGTCACAAATCTATGATTTCCAAAGTTTATTCTATGATGTTATAATAATGGGAACTGATCTCAGAGATTTTAGAATCTCATAAATTTTGAGAAAATTTGGGAAAGTACCCCACAGCTTATTTTATCAAATATTAGCCTCAGAAAGTTTCATTATTAAAAGAAAATTTCCCAGTGTTTTAATAGTGAAAATTCCTTGGATAAATCCTTAAAATGTATATCATAAAATGTATAGCAGTTTTAGATTAATCCAATATTGTAAGGACATATTTATAGCAACACACACACACACAAAACATTCCTGTGGCAAGAAAAAAATTATTACGTCACAGCACAGAACTTAAGCCTATGGGCTCCAAGATCAGCCAGCATTCCAATTCTGTTCCATCACTTACTAGTTTGGGGGCATTTGACAAGATACTTATTTTCTATCACATTTGTTCAATCCTCTGTGATATGTACATGATAATAGTATATATGTCATGAGTATAATTGTGAGGAATAAATGTTTTAATTCATATAAAATCCTTGAAAGAATGCTTGGAACATAAGTGTATGATAAATTATAGCATTGATCATCTGCCTCTGAAAACTCATTGCTAAAAGTTTGTCATCTATTAATTTATTTAACAATTATTAGTTACCATATAATGGATTTTTTAAGATAGTAAAGATCACTGCCTGTCACTTTAGATGGAGGAGATAGGTATAGAAATGATTTAAAAAATAAACAAGACATTTTCAAGGGTGATTATATTAACTTCTTGAGGCTTCCATAATAAACCTAATAGAGTGATAGTTGCTATAAATATAATGAAATGGGAGGTTATAATTCATAGCGTATCATGATCAGGTGGTACAACCAAAAGTGGGATATATTAGAGAGGTTGATATGTAAGTTGAGTCCTCATTATGAAATTATGTGACAATTTGTTAGAATCAATTTATCAGTTTATGAGGAAGCCTTATCACCTATTTTTAAAAACATTATTCTTAATCAATAAGTGGCACATGGAAATAGGGTGCTAGGCTAAAACTTAAGTCAATTCTTAGCTTATGCCCCCCAGATGCCCTACTCATAACTTTGGATAGTAGCCTTTATCTTCCCTGAAAACCAAGAAGGATGCTCATACTTCTTTAAACAAGATTTTTATTTCATGGCTGATGGAGTTAACAGGAGGCATCAACTCAAAGGCAGATAGAATAACAAAAGGCAGAAAAAGAATAGCCAATTACGTGGGTACCTGA
The DNA here is from genome assembly GCA_029593785.1 of Cabassous unicinctus. Classification (NCBI taxonomy): domain Eukaryota; kingdom Metazoa; phylum Chordata; class Mammalia; order Cingulata; family Chlamyphoridae; genus Cabassous; species Cabassous unicinctus. Next base: position 38,498 of record JAQZBX010001017.1, on the reverse strand, counting down.
AATGTTCCAGACACTTTTTAACAAATCGATACTTTAACACACAAATTTCATTCATCTTTTCTCCAGAACTCAAGTTGTAAATGATATTATCCCTATTTTTCAGAAACGGCTCAAAAAGATTACTACAGTCTAAGTTTCATAGATAGAAATACTTGGACTTGAAGTCCACCTGATTCTAACGTCTTACTTCATAGCATGCTAATTAAATGCTCCAACAAACCAGGGATTTAACTTACTTGTTGGTACTGTTGCTGTTGATGTCGTGGTGATAGTGGTGTTGTTTTAGAAGGCTGTTCTTTCCATTAATCCTAAATTAACTTTAATGAATCAACTACATAATTATAATCAATTTTGATCTTTTGGCTTTCAGAGAAATGTGCTAATATTGGTATTTGTATTATTCTCTTTTAATTGTTGAAGAATGAACATCAGTCTCAGTTATCTCATTTTCGCTTAACCTTTTAACACACACATCCATATTACTCTAATACACAATAATCATTTTGAATTTTAATCATAAAACTCATGTTGATAATCATTCCCTCCTACATTTGTTCTGAATATCTCCAAGATGTGTGAAATCCATTGTGTTTTAAAATTCAAGCAATCTAAATGCTTTGTGTGTTTAAGTTAAACCATTTCACTGGATTTCAAATGGTAAGAACTGAAATTGGTGGCTGTTTCTATCATTGTGTAAGCATGGCATTTGTGCTGTCCTCTCTTCTCTGTGTACCAAGAGGAGGAGGAGCTATTAATTTACTTGGTGTCAAAAACAAGCACTAATTTGACTACATAGGGAGTTTATTTTGAATGCTTTATTTTGCATTCTTATACTGAAATCATTCTAATCAGATACAGAAAGTTGTTGGTAAGTAACCAAAATGGATGAAATAAAATTTACCTGAGAAAATTTTTCTCATAACTTATTTTCTTGCCTCCAAGATAAATACAAAATAATTTGTCTAAGCTATACATTCCCTCATTCCATAGAACAGGCACAAAATCAGTTGTAAAAATGATGCCTTTTAGTAAGTTTCTTCAAGTAATTAATATGACTGTATGTGCTTAAACACATTTTAAAAATCTGTAAAAAAGTAACAAACTAAAATAAATTATAAGTGAGCAAATGTTTTTAGAACCTGAAGATACAGACCATGTATGCTGAGATTCTGCTAGCAACCAGAAGCATAATTGTTCTAGTGGAAATTGTGGTGCTTTCCTAGTTAGCAAATATGATTTTTTTAAAAGATAAAAGGGTCACTATCTCAAGGAAAATATAATTAAATTCAAAACAAAAAAGAAAGCAACAAGAAATAGAATTTTATAATACATGTATTAGGAAAATCCTTTTGAAAAATGTGAGGGAGATATCTTTCCATTTCATATGTCAGGGAATAATTCATTTTCTTATTCTGATTTGATAACACTTGTGCTGACTCAAAAGAAAATATAAAGTGTTCTTTGAAAGTGTGAAAAGGTCATAAACTTAGACCATAAAATCCTTAGAGATTTTCCTGTTTTACTCTTGGTTGTGTAGTTCAGGTTATGAAATAATTTACACTTAGAGAATGAAAATAATAACTTATTTTTAAAAATTATCATCTGCCCAAGAACAGACATCTTCTTTCTCTGCTTCCTCAGCTGTCTTTGTCTCCTGATTCAGAGACAAGGAAACTGATGACTTAGAAATTCTTGTTCCAACATAGATAGAGCAACTCCTTCTTCAAGTCGAAGGCAGGGGGATGGGTTATCATTTTCCAGTGCTCTGACTCCCACTTCAGTTTACATATTCAGGGATTTTGTTCTAGCTAATAATTCATTTTTCTTTTGTCTGAAACGTCTTTGTAGCCAATGGTGTTTTACCTTCTGCCTATAAATGTGCACATTTTTTTCTTGTTAAAAAATTAGTTCTCCCTTGACTCTATGTCTCCCTCTAGCAAAACTTAAAGCTTCAATATCTGTCTATCCTTTCAAACCCACATCTAAAGATTACCCTTCTCTTGTTTTCTCCCCTTATTATTTCCCAAACTTCCCCTTGAATGAGTGCAATCTGATAACATTTCTTCTACTCCAAAAGTTGCTTTGCAAGATCATTAACGATTCTGTTTGCTTCATCCAAAGACCAGGTTTCACTACTTAATCTGACCCTTTTCCAGCTGAAATGCTAAGAAGAATGTTCATATTGTTTACAACAAACAAATCAACCACTTTCTTTGGAGGGGGATGGTGAGGCAGATGACATGAATCAATCTTTCTCATCTCTTTTCAACTATACTTTCTGTGTAATGACAGTAAGTGATTATAGAAAGGGTCTAATGTGGTTTTAATTTTTCCTTGACCAATTAAAGTGTATGATTGCTTTAGCCTGCTGCACTTTATATTATTCATATCATTATTTCCATTATTAAACACTTATCAAATACCATATGATGTAAGCATTTAAAACATGCAAAATAAGTGGATCAGAAAAAAATCAGCAAATTGAATTTAAGGGACCAGTAGCAGCATTTAAAAGAAGAATGGCTATTAGTTGTAAAATTGATTTTAATTTTAATTTCCCCTTCACCCAATTTGTACTCGAGTAGAATATTCAGTAGAGATTCATGTAAAAATACTTCATGGAAAAAATAAGCATTACAAGAGAATCTGCAAAGCTATGCTCATGCAGTGTATAAATGGTTTTGATCCCATAAATACAAAATCCAATATCAATCTAGTCCTATGAATATGGAAAAATGCTTCATGTAAGTTAAATTAAACCCTTACAAGGTATAGTGATAGCCTATTAATAGCTTTCTAACAGAGCTAAAATTAATTTGAAAACTGTTTGCTTAATTACAGTACACACATAAATATATGTATGCATATATCATGCAAATTCAGAAAATCAAATATATTTCACCAATCAAAACAGATGATGCTAAACTCTAAAACATGCCTCTGGTTCATAAGTCATGTATGATATATTTTAGGACAAAATTAGTACATGTTATTTATTCCTAGGTGAAAAAAAATCCATTTAATTTGAAGACTGATTAAAATAGAAAAACCTCATGACAAGGAACAAATTGCTCTACCAATCAAACTAGGGTCAGTCAGAGGCTGCCAGAGACAACAGAGATGACCCAGTAGGGGAAAATGGCAGCAATGATATTAAGCACTCATAGATAGTTTATTACTATTAAAACTCACAAAATCAATTTAAAACATGTAACTTAACATTTGAACCCCAAGACATAATAATCCTGTAGTTAATATTTGCCTGTAAATGAATTAACTTATGAAAACGTGTCAGGGAAAATGACCACTTAATAATATGCTTTTATTTTGTTTTATGTATATATTCCAAAAGGAATATATAATCCTACAAAAATCCAGTTTAGGGTAAAGTTGTATAATGTTATTCAAAGTTTTAAAAATTTAATTTAAATGTTTGTTTGTTGTGTTATTGCCATGAAAATAAACAATGACATTATGAGGATTTTACTTTTATTTTCTACTTGAGATTATTAGTCAAATAAAACATGATGGTGAGATTAATTAAATGCCCCAAAGACTAAAATGCTAGAAAAGGTAGAAATATCTTTATATATGTCTCTAGAGAGAGAATATATATATTGTGGTAACCTACATGAAAGACAAAATTTGCCATTTTAACCGTCTTTAAGTATACAAGTCTGTGGCATTTACATTTACTAATACAATATGTTTTACAATGTTGTGCTACTATCACCACCATCCAGTACCAAAACTAGAAATACCTTCTTAAAAGCATATTTCTTTTATTTTCATGATTTATGAGCCAAAAAATGAGAAGTTTATGCTATTCAAAAATTTTCTGTTCTGTAATCCCAGTATTATATATTCCTTTTGGATGGTCAAAGTTAACCTTTAAATTCCATGTAATAGCCATCACTGATGAGGCAAAAGGAATTATTTTTAAAGTGAAGTTCTAGATTGGATTCTAGGTTTTACCATTCTGCTTGAGAAATTGACTTTTTTTCTTAAGATTTAGTTTCCTACATTTCAAATAGTTATAACACCTGTCACAATGTTACCTTGAGTATTAAAGATCTTGTATAAAGTAAGTAGTAGAGATACATGATAGGATTTCAGGATATATTAGTTTCCCTTTTGTCAATGATTGAGTAAGGAAAATTAATCATATGCTTTTATCTATAAATCACATACAAGCATACTTTATTTTATTTCACTTTGCTTTATTGTACATTGCGTATGCTTTTTTTGTTTGTTTGTTTGTTTGTTTTTTTTTAGGCCAGTAAAAAGAACTTATTGGGAAGTAGGGGAAAGAAGGGCTTGCTGAGAAATGGAAGAAAAAGACAGAAATACACACTAATATTTGGTGTGGGCTCTTCTAGGCAGAGAAAGCCTATATTGTGTTTTGTGGCACCATAAACCATGTCCATTTATGAAAGTGAACTTGATTGGTAAATGTGTGTATTTTGAGTGCTCCACTGACCTCCTATTCCCCTGTCTCTCTCCCTCTCTTCAGGCCTCCCTATTTCCTGAGACACAACAGTATTGAAATTAGACCAATTGATAACCCATATTGGCCTCTAAGTGTTCAAGTGAAAGGAAGAGTCACACTCCTCTTGCTTTAAATCAAAAAGCTACAAATGATTAAGCTCAGTGAGGAAGGCATGTTGAAACCTGAGATAACCAAAAGGTTGGCCTCTTGCTCCAAACAGCTAGTCAAGTTGTGAATGCAAAAGAAAAGTTATTAAAAGAAATAAAAATTGCTACTCCAATGAACCCACAAATGTTAAGAAAGCAAAACAGCCTTATTGTTGCTATGGAGAAATTTTTAGTGGTCTGGATAGAAGAACAAACCAGCTACAACATTTCCTTAATCCAAAACCTAATCCAGAAGAAGGTCCTAACTATCTTCAACTCAGTGAAGACTGAGAGAGCTAAGGAAGCTGCAGAAGAAAAGTTTGAAGCTAGCAGAGGTTGCTTAATGAGGCTTAAGGAAAGAAGCCATCTCTATAACATGAAAGTGCAAGAATGAAGCAACAAGTGCTGATGTAGAAACTGCAGCAATTCACCCAGATCTGACTAAGATAATTGAAGATGCCTACTGTAAACAACAAATTTTCAATATATTAGATATAATCTTCTATTAGAAGAAGATGTTATCTAGGAGTTTCATAGCTAGAGAAAAGTCAATGCCTGGCTTCAAATATTCAAAAGACAGGCTGATTCTTTTGTTAGGGACTAGTGAAGCTGGTGACTTTAAGTTGAAGCCAATAGTCATTTATCATTCCAAAAATCCTAGGGCCTTTAAGAATGATGCTACATCTACTTGGCCTGTGCTCTATAAAAGAAACAAAAAAGCCTGGAAGATAGACCATCTGTTTAAAACATGGTTTACTGAATATTTTAAGCCCACTGTTGAGACAGATCTACTGCTCAGAAAAAAGTTTCTTTTCAAAATAATGCTGCTCATTGACAATACAACTGCTCACCCAAGAGTTCTAATGGAGATGGACAACAAAATTCGTGTTTGTTGTTTTCATGCCTACTAAAATAGCACCCATTCTGCAGCCCATAGATCAAGCAGTCGTTTTGACCTTCAAGTCTTATCATGAAAGAAAACATTTTGTAAGGCTATAGCTGCCATAGATAGTAATTCCTATGATGTATCTGGGCAAAGTAAATTGAAAATCTTCTGGAAAGGATTTACCATTCCAGATGGCATTATTATCATTCATGATTCATGGGAAGAGGGAAAAGTATCAACATTGACAGGAGTTGGAAGAAGTTGATTCCAATTCTCAAGGATTACTTTGAGGGGTTCAAGATTTCAGTGGAGGAAATAACTGCAGATGTGGTGGAAATATCAAGATATATAGAATTAGAAATGAAGTCCAGAATTAGAACTGAATTGCTGCAATCTCATGATAAACTTCATGGATGAGGAGTTGTTTCTTATGGATGAGCAAAGAAAGTGATTTGTTAAGATGGACTCTCTATTCCTCATGAAGATGCTGTGAACATTGTTGAAATGACATCAAAGGATTGACAGTATTAGAATAACTTAATTGATAGAGCAGCAGCAGGGTTTGAGAGGATTGACTCCAATTTTGAAAGAAGTTCTACTGTGGGCAAAATATTTTCAAACAGCTTTGCAAGCTATAGAGAAATATTTTCTGAAAGGAAGAGTCAATTGGTATGACACCCTTCATTTTTGTCTTATTTTAAAACATTGCTACAACCACTCCAAATTTCAGCAACCACCCTTGATAAGACAATAGCCATCCACATTGAGGCAAAACCCTCCACCAGCAAAAAGATTATGACTTGCTGAAGGCTAAGATGATGGTTAGCATGTTTAGAAATAAAGAATTTTTAAGTTATCTGTATTTTTTTTTAGGTGTAATGCTGTTGCACAGTTGAAAGACTGTAGTGTAGTGTAAACATAACTTTTACATGCACTGGCAAATCAAAAATTTCATGTGACTCACTTTATTTATGATATTCGCTTTACTGCTGTGGTCTGAAACTGAACCCACAATATCTTCAAGGTATGAGTGTATAAGTATTATGTGTCAATGTATGCAAAACATTACAAGTAGAGATAGTATAAATTTCCAAACATTGTCTATCGAAAATATTGTGATAGTGACTTGAGATTTATCTGGTACATTGTTGATCATGGGAATTTTTTCCTTTAATGGACCTGAATATATCACAACACTAGTCATATATCACCACCCTAGTAAATAGGATCTAGAGACCTCTAGGAAATAAAATTTCAAGTACCAAAAGTTAGAAAATTTAAAAACAACAAAAAGCAATCAATTTGATTATTTTTAATAAGCACCTTTTAGTGTAAGATACAGAGGATCTCCCTTCTTCTCCTTCCCAATTGCCAGCATTCTAATTTTTAGGTGATTGTCATTTGGCCTAGTGCTGCAGTTCCTTACATCACCACTTTATCTTGAATCTAGCCCTCTGAAATCCATCCTTTCCACAGCTCCCTTAGTCTTCTATTGAAATTCTTATATGATCCTTTTACATCCCTACCAATGGCTCCTCATTGTTATAAAATATGTGTCCAAAATGCTTTTAAAGTGCACAAGTCCCTTCATTATCTATGCCCACCTACCTTTTTCAATCCCATCTGCTGCTACTGCCTACTTCATATTTTAAGCTCTGGAGCATCAAATGTTTATCATTTTCCCAGAATATACCATGTAATATGTTATCACTCTTTCTTTGCTCATGTAGTGAGCTCTTTCCAGAATTCCCCTCTTCCACACCACTTGGTGTTAATTAATCAGTTTATGTTTATGAACTTAATTATTATATTACCACCTCCCAGAAGCCTTTCTGACATTACCGCCACACAGATGGGGGTATTTGCCTCCAATATAAAGAAATGATTTGGTTACATTTACTGCAGAAGAATATCATGAATAAACATAAAATACCATAAAACTGAGTGGAGATCCAGGAAGATCATGTCAAAGTAGGCAGGCAGGGATCAACTCTCTCACAAAAACAATGGAGATAGGGCCAAAATCTGTTCAAGGGGCTTGTTTTGGGTGTCAGCAAACCAAGACAGTGCTACACAACACCCAGGAGGGCAAGGAACAGAGAGACAAAGAACCAGAAACAATAAAGTGAGCTACCAAACCCTTGCAGCAGCTGGGAAGGGCTCCTTACTCCCACCACCAAGATATTAAGCTGGGATAAAACCCCTGGGTCACTGCAGCTGACTGAAAGGGGAACAGATGTCTTCCTCCCTGTCAGCTGTTACAAGGAAAAAGGGAGGGGGTTTCTCTTTAGTGAATTTGGTCAGCAGAGCCCACCATAAATCTTTGACCTGGCCAGACCAAAACACAGGAAAGCAGAGATTGAAAGAAATGCCTGTGAAAAGGTTCACTGACATGGGCCATCTGCAAGCCAGTCTGGAAAATGCACAGACTAAAACTGCTTTTAGCTCTTTCTTAGCCTGATCTCTTAGGAGAAAATCTGTGCCCATTAGTGAGCCCCTGGCCTGATTTTGATAACATAAGCTGAGAAATTTTAAAAATTTAGAATAAGCTGAACCAAATATCAAAGAAGAGCTGTAGGAAAAAAACAATAGACAAAAGAGAGAAATTGGCCATCAGAATAAATTCATCAACATATTCAGATGCCTAGACATCAGCAAAAAATTACAAGTCATACTAGGAAACAGGAAGAGACGGCTCTGCCAAAGGAACAAACCAATATCCTGAAGAAATACAGGATTTAATAAATGATAATCAAACAACTCTCCTAAATCAATTCAAAGAATTTAATTAAAAAAGAACTAAAGAGGTAAAGGATATTAAGAAGACACTGGGTGAGCATAAAGAACAATCTGAAAGCCTGCAAAGAAAAGTAACAGAGCTTATGCAAATGAAAGACATGATGAATGAGATTAAAAATGTATTTGAGGTACTTAAGAGCAGATTTTGAATTGCTCAAAGACGGAATTAGTGACTTCAAAGACAGAACATCCAAACTGGAAAAGACAGAACAAAAAAGAAAAGTATGGAAAAAATGGAACAGAGTCTCAGGGAATTAAGTGACAAAGCAAAACACACAAACATATGTATTATCGGTGTGCCCAAAGGAAAAGAGAATGGAAAAGGGTCAGAAAGAATATTTGAGGAAATAATGACCAAAAACTTCTAATGCTATACAAGAGACTCACCTCCAATGTAAGTACACAACCAGGTTAAAAGTGAAAGGTTCAAAAAAATACTCCATGTAAATAGTACCCAAAAATGAGCTGGAATACTGATACTAACACCAGAAAATGGATTTTAAATGCAAAACTATTATAAAGGATTTAGAAGATCATTATGTATTAATAAACGGATAATTTATCAAGAAGAAATAAATATACTAAATATTTATGCACCTAACATCAGTGCCCCAAGATACATGAGGCACACACTGGCAAAACTGAAGGAAGAAATATATATCTCTATAACAATAGTTGGAGACTTCAATACACCATTCTCAGTAATGGATAGACCATCTGGATAAAGAAAGAAACAGAGAACTTGAATAATATGATAAATGAACTAGGCCTAACAGACATCTATAGAGCATTGCATCCCAAAACAGCAGGATATACATTCGTTTCAAGTACTAATGGAGACTTCTCTAGGGAAAACCATATGTTGGGTCACAAGACAAGACTCAATACATTTTAAAAGTTTGAAATTATACAAAACACCTTTTCTGATCATAATGGTATGACCCTGGAAATCAATAGTGAATGGAAAAAAGGAAAATTCATAAATATATGGAGATTAAAAAAATACTTTGAATAATCAGTGGGTCAAAGAAGAAATTGCAAGAGAATTCAGCAAATATCTTGAGATGAATATTAGTCAGACAAAGGGGTGCTGATGCAAAGCACCAGAAATCTGTTGGCTTTTATAAGGGGTATTTATTTGGGGTAGAAGTTTGCAGTCACAAGGCCTTAGAGTCCAACTCAAGGTACATAAGAGGTACTTGCTTACCCAAAGTCATTTGCCATGTGTTGGAGCAAGATGGCGGGTGATGTCTGTGAGGGTTCAGTCTTCCTTCTTCCTCTTAAGGCTCCATGGTCCCAGCTTCTACCAATCTCAGTTTAGGGTGGCATAAGGCTTGTCTCTCTCCCCAGGGCTTGTTTCTTTCCCAGCTCAGCTGCTCTTCTCTCTTCACAAGGTTAACTGTACACTCTCAGGCTCATCTCTCTTCCTGGAGCCTCTGCAGTGTCTAATGAAGCCTTTTCTCTTTCCTCAAGTATCTGCTTTGCTGTGTATCTAGTTCCATGTGAGAGCCTGTTTTTCCCCACCAAGGGGGTGGGGACTCAACCCTGTATACCCTAATGATGTGGTCAAATAAAAGTCCTAATCTTAGTATAACTTAATCAAAGACATCTTAGCTGAATCTAATACACCAAAGGGTATCATGTCCAAAGGAACAGACCAGTTTGCAAACATAATCAAATATCTTTCTTGGAATTCATAAATAATATTAAACTGCCACAACCTTGTAGACCAACAGAGCTTAGGGTTGTATGGGCAGGAAGCAAACATTTCCCTAGTGGATAACTAGGGGTAATAGTAAGTAGTGCCACTCCCATTTCCACCTCTTGATTAATGGACCTATAAATCTTGGCTATGGGAGAAACAGCACCATAGAGTGGATGTTGAATTCTGAAAATACAATAGTAAAAAAAAAACCTTAAATCTGTACAACGCTAAACACAGAATCATATCACAATCCGTTTAAAGAAATACAGTTTGTCTTGAGGCAAAGTCCCATCTGGCTGTAGACCTCTGAAACTTACAAAACCATTTATTTGCTTTCAATATACAAATAGACAGACAAAGGATAAACACTTGCATTACCATAAGGAGAATTTGGGAAGGAAACATGAGTTATAGATCCCCTACAGTTCTGTAAACTTGCAGAGCATACTCCATTCAATTTCAAAGTGTGAGAGTCATTGTCAAGATGATGGTTTCTTCTCCCTGGGGACTCATGGGGACCCACCCTTTCCACAGGCTTGCCCAATAGCCGTTTTCTTGGTTCCACCCTCATCAAAGCATTTGGGTGGAAACTGAGCTCCAGAACATTGAGATGATGGCCACACCTTCCCCAATCCTTGAGGAATGTGCTCCACCCTCTCTGTAGCCTAGGACAGCAAAACTGTCCCTGAACAGCTGGCAGGAACATCCACACTGTTCAACTGCTGGGGCAAACTTACCATCTCTGTACACATGGGTGGGGTTCCTCTCTTGGTCCAAGGAGATGTCTAAATTCCAGATCTCAGCTTCCATGGTTTTCTTCTTAAAGCTGTTTCCCCTTCCATGTCTTCCTTCCATGTCCCTTTTAGTCCAGGTTGACAGTGGTTTTGTCCATACAACTCTCTCAAAAATCTTGTTGGTTTAACATTCAGGAAGCTGGGGTCCAAGCCATCAGACAGTAAGCCTTTCCACAAGTCATTACTAGATAACTGCATTTTCTATCCTGACTTACAAGTTTCATGTTTAGTTAATTCCTCATATGGGACACTATCATCTGGGGGCTTGATTTCCAGAGGCTTGGATTTTCTGGAATCAGTTTCTGGTTTCTTTTTGCCCAACAATTGAGTTCTCAGCTTATCTCTCTCATCTCTCTCCACAAGCTCATTTCTTTCCCAGCTCAGCTGCTTTGCTCTCTTCACAAAGTCAGCTGGAGACTGTCAAGCTCATCTCTCTTCCTGGAGAGAATTTCCCAGCTCCTCTCTGGATAGCCAACATCTCCTGGGAACTCATCAAGGACCTTCATTGGACTTTCGTCAGAGCCCCTGGTTTGCAGCATGCCCACAGAATCTGGACTCGTGTGTGTATCCCCATGGTCACGTGAGAGAATTTTATAAAATCTCATTTCCTAGAGAATCCTGACTAATATAAATGAAAATGATAACACAACATATCAAAACCCTATGGGACACCGCAAAGCTAGTGCTAAGAGTGGAATTTATAGGTCTCAATTCTTACATTGAGAAAGAGCAGCTATGATTGAAGATCTAACTGTACTCCTGGAGGAACTAGAAAAAAGAACAGCAAACTAATCCCAAATCAAAGTGAAGGAAAGAAATAGTAAAGATCAGAGCAGAAATAAATGAAATCAAGAACCAAAAAAAAAAAAAAAAAAAAAAAAAAAAAAAAAAAAAAAAAAAAAAAAAAAAAAAAAAAAAAAAAAAAAAATAGAGAGAATCAACAAAACCAAAAGTTAGTTCTTTGTCAACAAAATTGACAAACCCTTAGCAAGACTGACAAAGAAAAAAAGAGAGAAGATGCAAATAAAATCAGAAATGAGAAGGGAGACATTACCACTGACCCTGCAGAAATGAGAGCTCATAAGAGGATACATTTGGCATACAAATGTATGCCAAAAATCTAAACAATGTAGATGAGATGGACAAATTCCTGGAAACACATGAATCACCTACACTGACCGTAGAAGAAATAAACCTCAACAAACCAATCACAAGTGAAGAAATTGAAACAGTCATCAAAAATCTCCCAAAGATGAAAAGCTCAGGACCAGATGGCTTCACAGGATTTTTACCAGTCATTCAAAGATGATCTAATACCAATCTTGCTCAAGCTCTTCCAAGAAATTGAACAGGAAAGAACACTACCAAACCCCTTCTATGAAGCCAATATCACCCTAATACCAAAACCAGATACAGATACTACAAAAAAAGAAAATTGCCAACCAATATGCATAATGAATATAGATGCAAAAATCCTCAACAAAATACTTGCAAACAGAATCCATAAGCACATTAAAAGAATTATACACCACGATCAAGTGGATTTTGTCCCAGGTATGCAAGGATGGTTCAACACAAGAAAATCAATTAGTATAATAAACAACATTGATAAATTGATAGTCTCGAATGATGCAGAAAGGACATTTGACAAAATACAGCACACTTTCTTGATAAAAACACTCCACCAAAGAGGAATAGAAGAAAGCTTTCTTAATATAGTAAGTGCCTATATGAAAAACTGACAGCTAGCATTGCACTCAGTGGTGAAAGACTGAAATCTTTCCTGCTGAGATCAAGAACAATACAAGGATGCCCACTGTCACCACTGTTATTCAATATTGTGCCAGAAGTTCTAGCTAGAACAAGTAAGCTAGATAAAGAAAGAAAAGGTATGCAAATAGGAAAGGAAGAAGTAAAACTTTCACTATTTGCTGATGACATGATCCTATATCTAGAAAATCCTGAAAATTCCACAACAAAGCTCAAAGAATTAATAGACAACTTCAATAAAGTGGTGGGATACAAGATTTATATGCAAAAATCAGTAGCATTTCCTTGCACTACTGATGTGCAATCTGAGGAGGAAATCAGAAAAAAAAAAACCATTCATAATAATACCTAAAAAAAGCAAATATTTGGGAATAAACTTAAAGACATAAAGGACCTGTTTTCAGAAAACTACAAAACATTGCTAAAAGAAACTGAAGAAGGCTTAAATAAGTGGAAGGACATTCCATGTTCACAGATTGGAAGACTAAATATCATTAAAATGTCAATTCTACCCAAACTGATTTACAGATTCAACGCAATCCCAATAAAAATCCCAAAAGTCTTTTTTTTTTTTTTTTGTAGAAGTGGCAAACCCAATTATCCCATTTATTTGGAAGGGTAAGGGGCCCTGAATATCCAAAATGTCTTAAAAAGAAAGAACAAAATTGGAAGACTTTTACTTCCTGACTTTAAAGCATATTAATTAGGTACAATGCTGAAAACAGCATGGTACTGGCATAAAGACTGACAGAGTGACCAATGGAAATGAATCAAAAACTCAGAAATAGACCCCCACATCTACAGTCAAATGAATTTTGACAAGACTATCAAGCCCTCCCAGCTGGGCCAGAACAGTCTATTCATCAAATTGTCCTGGGAAAACTGGAAATTCATATCCAAAAGAAAGAAAGAAGACCCCTATCTCATACCTTATACAAAAATTAACTCAAAATGGATCATGGACCTAAAAATAAAAGTGACAACCTTAAAACTCCTAGAAGAAAATGTGGGAAAACATGTTCGAGATCTTGTGGTAGGCAGTAGTTTCATAAACCTTACACTCAAAGCATGTCAAACAAAAGAAAAAAATAGATAAATCCAATGTTGACAAAAACTTTGTGGAAATAAGCTCTGATACACTAAGCCCTTAAGGAGGTCAATTAAAATGTTCATACTTTTCATGCAGCAATTCCACTTCTAAAAATTTACCTTACAAAAGTACTCACACACACACACACACACATACTCACAGAGAAAGATGAGTGTATAAAGATATTCATTAATTTTTTTTTAAGTAATGGTCAAACTTTCTAACAATCTATATGCCCATAATTTGTATATGATGAAATTAAAGTAAATGCTTACTTTGAACTCCCATACAACTATTAGAGAACAACAAAAAACTAGTTCATTTTTTGTTAAGTGTAACATGTTATTAAGTGTAAAGATCAAGTCATATAACATTAAGTATAGTAGAATATATTTATGTTAAAATATATTTTATTTTAAGGCAAGCAGTATAGGATAGTTGGCTGAAAACACTGATTCTATACCAGCTGCCTATATTGGATTCTTAGTTCTGCCATTTAATAATTATGTGACTTCAGGCCAGTTACTTAACCTCCTTTTAGCTTTATGAACTGAATATACATATGATTTTTAAATGGATCGTCAAAAGTTGAAAGATATACATAGACATATCATTTAGTGGTTATTTCTGATCAAGGTACTAAGAATAGAATGGCTTCATTTGGGAACTTTAATTTTTCACTCTTTCTGTATTTTTAAGTATTTTATAAGACTTGTGTTATTTTTATAATTAAAAAGTGTGAAAAATGTGGATTTGCTCAAATCTATAACATGAACAAGGCCCCCATATTTGTCATGTAGACACAAGCAAAACAATGTATGAAATTGTTTCAAGGAGGATCCCAGCCAAGAATAACTGTTTTGTTTTAGTGATATCTAGATAGGCCCCAGTCTAAAAGTAAGAAAACCCATTTTCCCTCCTCCACCTTTTATCTAAGATAAGAAATATATGTTTGAAACTGAAGAAAGTGCAACATACGCTGGAGAGCTGAGTAGTAAAATCCTAATAACAGTTGCCAGTTAGATTTAACTTGGTGAATATATCTATCTGCAGCAATACGGTTAAGTTATTCTGAGATTTATATTTTAAAAAAGAAATGATCAAATTAAACTTTTGGATTCCTAGTAAGGAAGAAGAACCATACAGAAATAATTAAACATTAATCATAATTACATATATGCTGTAGTACATATGCCAGTTTAAATCCTCCCTCATGCAAGTATTGATAAAACATTTGTTCCTATGTGTTTGATGTATTTCTATCCTCTTTTCCTCTTTTTATTTTCTTTTTATATTCATTCTAATTTGATTATTTTATTTATTTCAAGTCATTCTGCATTGGAATTTTTGCCCCTGTTTATCAAGATTTTCCTATCAAGTCCAATTGCACCATTTTGATCCATGAAATATAATTCACAACTGCTGTATTCTAGGGTGGTGCATATTTTTGAATTGTGCAATCCTTGTACAATGAATGTAGATCTAGAGGTACCTTTCTCTTTCCTTGATCACAAAATGAACATAATTAGACCTTCCCTCCTACCTGGGAATGGTTACTCTCTATCTAAACCTTGCTGCAAAGTAACTCTCCTTGTTTATCTTCATGGTCTCTAATCTGCCCTGAGATGGTAGCAGTTTTCTAGTCTACCTTACCTTGTGGCAGGAAACGAACAAGTTTCAGGGTTGAGTATGACCTCATAAAAATCTTCCCTACAGTGCAAAAGTCATTGATTCCACAAGCTTTCCTAAACTGTAATTGCCAACATTTCCCTGGCTAGTGGAACTCAGAGTCTTAGTGTTTGATTGTTCCCTGTCCATTCTGGGTAGACAATACTTATTAATAAAAAGCCAGCTAGTTTAAAAAAGTTAAAGTTGCAATTCACTGAAAAACTGCTTTGATACTCTATAAATATGTCTTACATGTGATATAAAAGATATTTAATACTTCTTCTTATGAAAAGCTTGGATAAGGATATTAGATATTCAAGTCTTGGACCATATTTAAGTTTAATATTTCACCATTGGATTATAACAGGCTGAAGTAATTCCACAGCAAGCATTTGATAGTTATTATTTAAATGAAAAAATAAATGAACGAAGGAATGAAGTGAAAGGAATTTTTACAGAGTACTTCATTCCTGTCCCTCTGGATCTTGTCAAACTTCCACTCAATTTACACTATGTGAGTATTGAAATTTTTATCTCTGGTTTATCTCTCCTAGAGAGTAATACCATTTTGACTTCCAGGCAGTCTGGGAAAAAAAAAAATGATCTAGAAGTAACTTTTCTCTTTCTATCATCAAGAAAAGCACATTCTCAGGCACCTAAGGAAGAATTAAAGTCAACATAATATTTAAGAGCCATGGGAGTACCTAATAATCTACTTGGATTGTTCTCATGAGAAACACAAATTTACCTTATGTCTTTATTGTGATTCCTCCAATCTATCAAATGACTGAATTATGCAATTTCCATCCCTTTGATTGCTCTAATCTGTCCAAGGATGGAATTATGTGATTCTCATTTCCTCTGAAAAGGTGTTCTGTTTTTCTCTTTTCTTTTTCATAGACTGATTTACAAGCTTTTTTCTATTGCTCCCTCTGGTATTCTTTTCCCATATCCTACCAGCTTTTGTGTTAAGCAGTTTAACAGAATTGCATGGAGGCTCACCCCCTCATTAACTGTAATCCCTGTCTTCCTATTTTTGAATTAACAATGCCAGACTATCAAGAGAGTTTATAACCATCTACCCATTTCTTTCTTTTCATGGTTATATAAATACATTCATTTTATTCCCAATGAGAACACTATTAAAACACATTTTCTCTGAAATTAAAACAAAATCATTCTGCCTAGGTTTCTTTCATTATACATTATCCACCTTAGGATAAAGCTGAATGGAACTTCACATATTACTCCAAATATAAATATAAATAAATATCCAACTCTCTTAGATTGTTAAATCATATCTAATTCATGTTTGTAACAAAATCTTCTTTAGATTTATGATACTAAATACATTATTTCTATTTTGGTTTTGTGGTTATTTTCCCCACAGCTTAAAAATAATACTCTTAGTTTAATATTTCTACATATTTTTAGTATTTTCAGTTAAAAACAATTTATTATTTCTCACAGCTTGAGCATGATGTGTACATAGATTTTGACATTGGCTTTACTTAAAAACTAATAATGAATCTAATATATACTCAAAGACACCTCAATGAACTTTACTCATTTAATTAAATTCCTGATATAATTATGGCAATACTTTGCTATTTCTTATTATCAATGCTTCAAAGGAAAGGACACCATGAAGATTCTGACCAGCCATATGTGGTGACCAGTAACCTAGTAACCAAAAAATTGATGGATGAACTCTAAGACATATGGATTGGAAGTTGTTCATTCATCTATTCAACATTATGTGTTATTATATACTAAGTGATGCTGATGTCAGGATGAGTAAAGCACAGTCTCTGCCTTCAAAGACCATAAAATGCTAGTGAGGGAAGACAGAATATACACTAGCAACCATAATTCAGATAAGCTACAATAAAAACTTTAAAAGAAGCATTAAGTGCTATGAGAATAAATAGAGGAAACAACTGTCAACTGGGGATGAGAGGAATCTTCACCAAGAGTTTTTCATCCATCTAAAAGCAAGCATTCAAGGACTCTACAAGGTGTCATGTATACATAAAACAAATCCCCCTCCTCTAATGAATTTTACAATCTAGTGAATGATATCTAATCAACACACACAAAAGAGAAGGACTGAATAAGGCAGTGCAAAGTATTTCATAAAGAGTAAACAGCATTATAAACCTGGATTATAAAATATAAGTATTCAGAACCAGTTATGTGTATACTTGTCAACTATAACAAAGAACTATAGAAGAAGCAGGAGTCAAAGGAAAGTGCTGCAATACAAGGTGAGGCTGGACTGTGAATGAAATTAAATACCTGTTAGGAAGTTTAATCTTAATCATATTATCAGTGAGTAGCAATCAAAAACTTTTGATTTGAGGTGCTGACAGATTTGTGCATAAAGAAGTAGTGAGTAAGTGACATCAGTGAAAATGGTGGAGTAGACAGCTCCAAGAGTTAGTTCTTCACAATAATATCAAAAAATAAAGCAAAATCTTTCAGAATTAACCTTGTCAGAACTCTGGAAAAGTCAAATTTTCCAGCAGCCAAAGAGAGGCTGAATCAAGAAAAAGACAACTTAAGTATGGTAGGAACACTTTGGGTCATTTTTATTTGTCCTTGCTCCAGCCTCCTGCCCAGATTAGCAGTGGTCTTGAAGATGGCAGCTCATAATCTCAGTGTGGGGCTTTGGTCCCCAGTTCCAGAGGGAGAAGAGCAGATCTTACTTACAGTGGCCACCAAAGTTTCGGTGGGGGTGGGGTGGGGTAGGGGGATGGCAGAGAGGGAAGAATAGGTATACCATGGATCAATTTGGAGACATTGGAATTGTCCTGCACAGCATTGCAATGACAGATATAGGCCATTACACATTTTGCCAAAACCTATAAAATTGTGCAGGGCAAAGTGTAAACCATAATGTAAACTATAGTCCATGGTTAGTAGCAATGCTTCATTTGTGTTGATCAATTGTAAGAAATGTACCACAGTAATGAAAGATGTTGTTAATGGGGGAAAGTATGGGAGGGGGAAAGGGTGGGGTATATGGGAATCTCCTATATTTTTGATGTAACATTTATGTAATCTAAAGCTTCTTTAAAATTTAAAAAAAAAGATTAAAAAATAATTGTATTTGTTTGTTCTAAATTTCCAGTGGCTACTTAAAGGACTGAAGCATCATCTCAATTGACACAGAAGAAATATTTGACAAATCCCAAAACATTTTCCTGATAAAAACACTCAGAAAATTAGGAATAAAAATAACTTTCTCAACATAAGAAAGAATATTTATAAAAACCCACTCTTACAGGTAAATTACAGAAAGCTTACCTCCTAAAGTCTGGAAC
Organism: Cabassous unicinctus; assembly: GCA_029593785.1. Classification (NCBI taxonomy): domain Eukaryota; kingdom Metazoa; phylum Chordata; class Mammalia; order Cingulata; family Chlamyphoridae; genus Cabassous; species Cabassous unicinctus. The sequence continues at coordinate 19,825 of JAQZBX010001017.1, read as the reverse complement.
AAGGCAAGGATCCTCATTTTCACTAGTGCTATACAACATTTTACCAGTTCTAGTCAGAGTAATGAGGCAGAAAAATAAATAAAAGGCATTCAAATTGGAAAGGAAGAAATAAAACTATCTCTATTTGCAGATGACATGATTCTATATATATAAAATCCCAAGTCCACAAAAAACCTACTAGAATTAATAAATGAATTCAGCAAAGTTGCAGGATACAAGCTCAACACACACATACAAAAAAAAACAGTTGTGTTTCTATACACTAGCAATGTACAATTAAAAAGGGATACCATCTACAATAGCATCCAAAAGAATGAAATATCTATAAACAAATTTAACCAAAGAGGTGATAGACCTGTACACTGAAAATTACATAATATTGTTTAATGAAATTAACAAAGATCTAAATAAATGGAAAGACATTCGGTGTTCATGCATTGGAAGACTTAATATTGTTATGATAGCATACTATCCAAAGCGATTTACAGATTTAGTACAATACCTATTACAATTCCAATGCTTTTTATGACAGAAATGAAAAAGTTAATCCTCAAATTAATATGGAATTGCAAGGGACCAAGGATAGCCAAATCAATCTTGAAAAAGAAGAACCATCTTGGAGAATTCACAGTCCCATTTCAAAATTTACTAAAAATCTACAGTAATCAAACTAGTGTGATGCTGGCATAAGTATAGAAATGTAGACCAATAGAATAGAATTGCAAGTCAAGAAATTAACCCATGAATAATTGATTTTTGATAAGTTGCCAAGATTTTTCAATGGAGAAAAATAGTCTAAAAAATGGTGCCAGTTTCTCAAAAAGTTAAATATAGAATTACGATATGACTCAGCAATTATACTTCTAGGTACATAGCCGGAAAATGTGAAAACAATCTCAAACAGTTTTACACCAGTGTCCTGTGTCCTTCAGTGAATAAATGGCTATAAACAAAATATGGTATACACACATGGGATATTATTCAGCAATCACAAAAAGAATGACGTTATGAGACATGCTGCAACATTGAAGAACCTTAAAAACATTTTACTCAGTGAAATAAGCAAGGACGATAAGGATACATAATGTATGATATCACTTATAAGAGATGACTAGATAAAGCAAATTTGCAGAAATAGTAATAGTAAAGAGATTACTAGGGAATGAAGCAGGGGGAAGAGAGAGTGTTTGTTTGGAGAACTAAAAGAATTCAGGCAGGAGAAAAAGACACTAAAATATCCACAAGGCTTCATATTAAAACTACTATTAAAGAATAAGATATGTGTGAAACAATAATGCTATATTATAAGCATCATATAGATATATCTAACAATTTCATCAAAACTTGTAAAGACAGTATTTAATAAAAAGTGGTACTGGGATAACTGGATATCCACATGCAAAAGAATTAATTTGGAATTCTACCTTATATAAAATACAAAAATAAATCAAAACAGATCAATGACCTAAAAATAAGAGCCAAAACTATAAAACTTTCAGTAGGAAACATAGAGGAAAATTTTCATGGTCTTGGGTTTGACACCAAAAGCCTGAGAAACAAAAGATAAAATAAAAGAAAAAAGGTGATAAATTGGACTTCATAAGAAAAAAAAAACTTTCGTGGATTAAAGGACATTATTAAGGGATTGAAAAGACAACCCCCAAAATGGGAGAAAATATTTTCAAAATATGTATCTGGTATGTGTCTAGTGTCCAGGATATATGAAGAACTCTTAAAACTCAACACAAAGTCAAACAACTCATTAAAAAACAGGCAAATGATTTGAGCAGGCATGTCTCCACAGAAGATATACAAATGCCCAGCAAACACATGAAAATATGCTCAGCATCATCAGTAATTAGGGAAATGCAAATCAAAACCACAGTGAGATATCACTTCACATACACTAGGATGCAATCATCAAAAAAGCAAATTAAATATTTGTGAAGAGGATCCCTCATACAGTGGTGGTAGTGTAAAATTGTTCAGCCAATGTAGAAATCAGTTTGGTGGTTCCTATAACATTTAAACGTAGAATTATGATACGTTCCAGCAATTTCATTCTTAGGCATATACCAATACAATTGAAAACAGATATTCAAACAAATGCATGTGCATGGATATTCATAGCAACACCATTCATATTAGTGAAAAAATTGGAAACAATTCAAATGTCCAATGGATGAATGGATAAACAAATTGTGGTATATTCATATAATGGATTATCATTTAACTTTAAAAGTAATGAAGTACTTATACACATTACAATGTGGATGAACCTCAAAATCATAATATGATTGCATTTATATGAACTATCCAGAATAGGTAAATCCATGGAGACAGAAGTAAGATTAGTTGTTACCAGAGTTTGGGGTGGGATGGAGGAAAGGGGAGTAACCACTTAAAGGGTATGAAATTTCCTTTTGAAGTAATGAAAACTGTTTAGAACCAGCTACAGGTGATGATTATACAACATTGTGAATTTACTAAATGCTACTGAGTTGTTCATTTTAAAACAGTTCATTTTATGTTATGTGAATTTTATCTCAGTAAAAGGAAAATAAAAAAGTTAATTGAGGCAGCATAGTGGAGGAAGGATTACATGTACAGACAAGAAGACCAGATGATGGTGTCTATTTAATTGTCTAATAGGGAAGTGTTATTGCGAGCAATGTCACATGTGGAAGGAGGTAAGAATCAGTGAAAGGAATCAGGATAAAAGGGCCCAAGCTTGGGTAGTAGGATTGATGATAACACAGCTTCCTGTGACTGGGAAAGCTAAGTTTTGTGGTGAATATTTTGGATTTGATGAACTTGAAGTTCCTATTGGTTGATATACTAAATAGGCAGTTGGAAAATGAGCTACTGTTGCAAAATAAAGATGCATAGTAGAATAGCATTAACATGTGTTGATATTTGAAACAATGGGAGAAGATGAGATGGTTCAGGAGGTAAAAACAGAGGAAGGAGGAAAGTGGATAAAAGAACAGACCATTGTGGAACAATTATAATGAAGAAACAGAAAGAGAAAAAGGAGTTCCTGAAGCGTCCTGTTAAAAGACAAACAGATGAATCAGAAAATCAGTTCCAGAAGAAAGGACTATTAATAACAACATGTGACAAAACAGTCCAATGCATTTCTGAACCACTGACGACCTTTAAAACCATGTTCAGCAGAATAGTGAGAGCAGCAGTCATAGTACAGTAGAGTTGGGCATGAAGATGAGAAAACAAAGTGAAAGTAGCAAATGAAATACTAAGAGTGTTTATTTTTTATGGGATTTATGATGTACCAGGCCCTACAGTAAGGAATTTACATATATTCAAATGAATTTACATATATTCATTTACATATATTCATATATTCGAAAATAATCATATAGGATAAGCCTATTTTAGAGTTGATGAAACTAAGCCAGAAGGTAAATAAAAATTAAGGTCACTAAGCTAAAAATAATGGAACTAACATTTGAACTTGGTCAATAAGCTCCAAAACCTTGCCTCTTAACAGTCATAAATTATCTCCCTTTGCATTGTGTTTGCTGCTCCTCCCACCCAGATGTGGAGTCTATTTTCCACTATCTTAAATCTGTGGTAACCTTGTGATTTGCTTTAATCAATAAAATGTCGCAGAAGCGACACTGTTTGAGTTTTGGAGCCCATACCTCAAGAGCTTTTGCAGCTTCCACATTCACATTTTTGGAACTTCACCCTGAGATAACATATAAGGATGCTACACTAGCCTATTGGAGAATGAGAGGCCATGTGAAGGAGAATTTGATGTGCCCCTGCCAACAACCAGAACTTATTTCCAGACATGTGAATGGACCCATATTGCCATTTTCACCCAGCCAAACATCCAACTGAGAGTAGCCACAAAATTGAGCCTTGAATAAACCAAGAGTGGAAACACCCACACAGTCCACTGGATCCTGAGAATTAATAGATAATTGTTGTTTTAAGTAATTAGTTTTGGGGTAATTTGTTAAATGGAAAAATATAAATTGATAAAGAAATCAGTGCTTAGAAATAAGTGGCTGCCATAACAAAAATCTAAAATATGTGGCTTTAGTTTTGATATCAAGTGGTGAGAAGAGAATGGAAAAGCAATAAGGAGACTGTTTGTGGGTTCTGTGAAAAAGCTGAAGAAATTACATTTAAGGCTTCAGAAATGTGACCTGAATTAGCTAGTGGAGAGTCAATTGGCAAATATATCCCCTGAAATCTGGAAGATTTTTTTTAAATGCAACCTAATAAACTTGTGAATCTGGCCAAGGAAATTTCCAGAAAGAAGTTTAAAACTGTCAGGTGGCTTCTTAGAGTTTCATATGGTAAGATAAAGGAAGACAAAGATAAATTAAAGAACTAAGAACAAACTGTTGATGGAGCTAGCAAAATTTCAAGGAAGTAAAGAAGACCCAATATATTCTATGCTGGAAAATAAACCTGTTTCTCTTTTTTAGTCTCTTTTCACAAAAGAGTTCAAAATAGTGCTAATTATAGGTTCAAGTAAAAGGGGCAGAAGAGCCAGGTACAGAGAACTTATAATGAGTAATTCTGAAACACTGGGGAACATAAATTCCACAGTAAGGCCCACTATTCTTGATAAATATATGTCCCAGAGACTTAAATCTTTGACCCATCCATGTACCAGTTATGCCCTGAATTTCAGCTGAGTTGCAATGCCTACTCTCCAGGTCATTGGACTCAACCAGGACAGCTAACTAGATGATGATGGACAATGCCTACCCCAAGGAACAGAGAGTGTCTGCAACTACAAGCAAGATAGTTCCATCCATCTGCCCCATGGGATCTAAGCTCCCTCTCAATTAAAATCAGAGTGGGCATCAACATCCCAAGGTCCTCAAGATTGGGCAATGAATGATGGACTAAAGTAGACTTATTATTCTACTATAGAGTTATTATTATTCTAGCAATGGAAGAACTCTAATCATCGATATAAAAGCAGTGGTCACCAGAGGTTCTGAGGGATGGGGGAGGGAAGAATGGGTATAATATGGGGGCATTTTTTGCACATTTGAGTTGTCCTGTATTACATTGCAGTGATGGATACAGACCATTGTATATTTTGTCATAACCTATAAAACTGTGAAGCACAGAGTGTAAACTATAATGTAAACTCTAATCCATTGTTAATAGCAATGTTTCAATATGTGTTCAGCAATTGTAACAAACGTATCACATTAATGAGGATATTGTTGATGTGGAAAAGTATGGGAGGGGGAGGGTGTGATGCATTTGGGAATCTCTCATATTTTTTATGTAACATTTATGTAATCTAAAGCTTCTTTAAAAATAAAAATATTAATTAAAAAAAGAAGAGTTCAAAATAGGAAATGGACTCATGGTCAGGATCAAATTAAGGGTATTAAAAACTCAGAAAATGTAGGTTTTTACCTAGCATACCATCTCAGCCAGAAAATTATCTTCTAAGAATGTTAGGAGCATTAATCCTTAGCAGTTTCACACACACACACACACACACACACACACCTTGACTTGAAAGAGGTATGTCTCAAAATGGATATGGATGTATCTTTTGGATCATGGAAGTAACCTTAATCAGATTCATAGGAAATGCAGAAAATTATAAAAGAAATTTGTAAACCAAAACACCATGCGCATGTGATAAAAGGGACAGTGACATGTTAAAGTGAATAGAGGCCTTTGGGAAAGCTACTTAGTGGCAAGCATGGATCATTTCTCATGAAAGAAAGAAAGAAAGAAAGAGAAAAAAAGAAAGAAAGAAAGAGAAAGAAAGAAAGGAAGAAAGAAAGAAAGAAAGAAAAAGAAAGAAAGAAAGAAAGAAAGAAAGAAAGAAAGAAAAAAGAAAGAAAGAAAGAAAGAAAGAAAGAAAGAAAGAAAGAAAGAAAGAAAGAAAGAAAGAAAGAAAGAAAGAAAGAAAGAAAGAAAGAAAAGAAAGACAAAGGATATTTCAGAAGGTGGAACCATGGATCCAAAATTGTTAGCAAAGCCCAGAGGGCAGAGCCAAGAGCTGTTGAGGAAAATGCATTAGGGAACCACTCCCAAGAAACAGAAATGGCTCATCATTGAATATCATTTCCTGTTTTAGGAGTAGGGAAAACGTGGCTTGTGCCCAGCTGGATTTCACAATTGCTATATTATATTAATATATTTAAACCTCAAAAATAATCATATAGGATAAGCCCATTTTAGACTTGATGAAACTAAGCCAGAGATAAATAAAAATTAAGGTCACCAAGCTAAAAATAATGGAACCAGCATTTGAACTTGGGCAATAAGCTCCAAAACCTTGCTATAGGCCAGTGACTGCAATGTTCCTTCTTTTCCTTACTTTTTAAAATTGAGAAGTGTTAGAAGTTTCCCCTCACTAGGTTTGCAATAATTAAGCTGTGACTCAATTCCCCCCGGCATGCTTTAAGGAAGGACAAGCCCCCCCTTAAGCCAACGTGTCTGAAAGTAAGGCACTTCCCCAAAGGTTGAACATAGAGACCACGTGGAGATGGGAGTAAAGTGAGATAGAGAGCTTCCCCCCTCCAGACCAAGGCCTCGTCAGCCCCGCCGGCACTCCAAGGACACATAACTCCCTAGCTCACTATCCTCTAGCTGTACAAGGGAAACTTTTACCTCTAGGGCTTCCCATGGGCCCCTAACCTCACTCGAACCCTGACCCCCTCCCACCGACCATCATTACCCCGCCTAGAAAAGTAATGTATGAATTCATATTCCCCCTTCTGGGGGTGGGCTGAAGTCTATTCTTCAGCCGCCCTCCGCTGGGAGAGTTTCTCAATAAATCTTCGTGCCTGCAACTATCAGTCTCCATGTCCCAGTGAGCACCGTTTTACAAGCAAAAAGTCTATTCCACTGAACATAGTTTTGTAAAGGTACTTCTTTCATCACTATATATTGGGGGATGGGGTAGTAGATAAAGCATTTATTTCACAAGCCTCTGGATCAAGAGAAAACACACCAGAGAACTCACACCTGAGAATCTTCACCCAGACCTGAGGCACAAGATCAAATTATTGAACCTTGATGCCATTTGATGACACCTTTGGGTCTTTGAAAGGGTGAGTGCAATTTGCATATAGGAGGCATGTAAATAATTGTGGCCAGAGGATAGACTGTAGTTGATTAAATAGGACTACAATATTTTTTGCAGCTTCTCACATCAATGGGTGGGTGGGTGGGTGGGGGAGGCTGTTTCCCCACTCCTTGAGTCTAGGTTGTTCTTGTGTATTGTTTTGATCAATACAATGTGACAGAAGTAACATTATGAGAGCCCCAGGCTCTAGGCTGCAAGACGTCTTTCAGATTCTTCTTTTCCCCCTTGGGATGCTCCGAAAGACTCCAATATAGGCAACCAGTTTAGCCTGGTGAAGGAAGAGAGGCTGCATGGAAGAGAACCAAGGTGCTTCAGCCAACTGGCAGGCATATGAGTGAGAAAATTTTGGCCCATCCTTCCAAGCCAACCCTTTATTAAATAGAGCCACATGAATGAGAAATCAACAAAAGGAACTACCCCCACCCACCCATCCACTCTGAGTCCTGAGTCACAGATCATTTTGCCTTTAGCCCACTAAGTTTTGGGGTGTTTTTCTTTAATGGAGCAATATATAAGGGATAAATAAAACATATTCCTACTCACTATTGCACCATCTTTTTTACAGATGTTTGTTGATATAAGGTGAGAAGTGAGGTTTTATTTTGAGGGATAGATTGAATTGATGGATGTGTTGTGTTTGTGAATGTTTTAGGATATATTTGGCAGATGTGGAAAACTGTGAACAAGGCATGAGTAAACATTATTTTGTGTGTGTGTGTTAAAATGTGACTTTAATTGTAAACATTGTTTTCTGTCAATAAACAGAGAGTTATATCAACCTCTCTGCAAACAACCTCGTTCAGATATATACAGATATGATATACCAGATGTTACTCAGAACAAAAGCAACTCAAGAAACCATTAGCTTCAGGATTAACCCCATCTTTCTTCAGGCCTTAAAAAGCATCACCACAGAGAGAGAGAAAGAACAATAAACCTTATACAGTAGTGTTCAGGATAAAATTTATGAACTATCTTACTCATTTCATAATGTGAGGGAAAGATTTGAAACAAAAATAGATTCAGTTTCTCTTATTGCTATAACTCTTATGCTGGGGTATTAATCAAAATAGGGGTTTTTACATTTAAGGTGATGGGGAGGCTATGTTGATCCTAACTCAGAAGAAATAGGAAAACAGTTTTTCCAAGGCTACAATGATTTATTTTTCATTGAACGTAAAGTGGACATAGCTATCTAGCAGCAGAGATTTAAAAGATAAGAGAATATTATAAACAACTATATGTGAATAAATTTGAGAAATTTTAACATAAATAACAAATTCTTAGACTGACTCAAGAAGTAATAGAAGTCTTGAATACTCTAATTATTAAAGAAATTGAGTAAATATTTAAAAAATATTCCCAAAAAACAAACAAGCAAACAAACAGACTCAGATGGCTTTCTAGAAATATAAGGTATTCCTATGCAGTAATTTCAATCTTAATTTCTTTTAGCCTCATTTTTCTAGGGGATAGAAAACGAGGGAAGACTCCCTAACTGATTTTATGAGTCTAAGTTCAAATTAATAGCAAAAGTTTTAACAAAAGCAATAGAAAAATAGAAAAAAAAAAAACCTTTTGGCCAATGTCACTTATGAATATTAGGTGGAAAATTTCTAGCAGATATACTAACAAAACTGTGCAATTTAGGTTTATCAGAGGAGTGAATGTTTGGTTTTTCCATAAAAGTATACACAATTTAAATACTGCACCTTATCAGAAAGGAATAAAACTACACAATAGTGTAGAAAGCCAGAACATACTGTGCAAAAACTTATTTAGCAGCCTTGGTGCATCATTAGGTGAAATAGATGCATCTCTCTATAGACTCATTTATAATTTACCTACACATTTCATTTTTTTTCACAGAATCACAGAGCATCCACTTGGATATTAGACCAGCTTCACAAAGTTGGCATAATTGAGTTTTAGTCTTTCATTTCACCATTCTCTTTGGTTAACTGCTTCTGGATGATGGGATATATTATAGGGAAAGGTCATCAAATCCCATGGCATCAGCCTACTACCTCTCTTCTCTCACTACATGCTGAGCCCTTTAGAAGCAATATTGTGTAAAATATTGCAACAATAAATAAAGTTCTCTAATTCCTCAAGAGTTGTTCTGGCAGAAGTAAGCAGGGAAGCCAAATAAATATCCAGTGTAAGTTTCTATTCTGCACAGAAAAAATTCTTTCTGTTATCTTCTCCATGATATGAGGTATAATATAATTGATTATCACCAGGTGGTTGAATATTGTTCTTTGTCCTTGGCATATGGGGCATTCAGCAGTGGTTGATCCTGGGTCAAATATGGTGGTGGAGAAGTGTCAGGAGTAGGAAGTTACCTGTGGAAAAATTTGTGCAAATCATTGTTTTTGGCCTCTTTCTTAGTAAGTCTAATGAGTAAGCATTGAGATTGCTAAAGAAAACAGACAAATATGCCAAGACCTCAATATTAATGCTTGTACTTATAAACCTTATCCTTGTAAAATTGAAACTTGGCCTAATAATAATATTGCCTAAGAGTTAGTTCCTGAAAACATCCTTGTTACACAAATGTGGCCTCTCTCTAAGCCAAACTTAGCAAATAAACTCACTATCTTTCGCCCAGTGTGGGACATTAGTACTTGGGATAAGCCTTCCTGGCACTGAGGAATTAATACCAAGTGCCAAACAGCAATTCATTTGGAAAAAGACCTTGACCAAAAGATGAAAATATTAAATATGAAAGAGTTTTTATGTCGAAGAGATTTCAAAGTGAGTTGGGAGGTCATTCCTGAGGTTATGCTTATGCACATCTCAGGAGGGTCACACTGACTGCCACAGTAAACAAAGCCTCAAATAGGGGTGTTCCCAAGGGCTCTGGAGATATCTGGACACTATAGGCAAGGCACACAACCCTACGAAATCAGCACCCTGTTGGTGGGCCTTACCTTGGAATACATGATTACCTATTTCCCCAATGTAGCAGAGTTAGACTCATTTATACTTTACCTACACATGTTTCTTCTACCTCTTTTATTTGAGCCTATAATTAGCCCTATACCCATTAAATACATATCCCAGAGACTTAAATCTTCTGTCTGTTCATATGTTGGTTGAGCCCTGAATCTCAGCAGAGTCATAGCCAACATCTACTCTCCAGTTCATTGGACTCACCCAGGACAACTAAGAAAAGGGTGGTGATGGACAACCCCCATCCCAATAAACAAAGAGTATCTACAACTGCAAGCAAAAAAGTACCTACCTTGTGCCCCATATAATCTAAGCCCCTTCTCAATCAGAAGCAGAATGGGCATCACCACACCCAAATCCTCAAGATTGAAGAATGAACAAACATAAGAGGGAGTGCAACCATGAACCAAAATAGACTTGTTACTATTATAGTAATGGAAGCACTTATAACATTGATATAAAGACAGTGGTTACCAGAGGTTTTGAGGGGAGAGAGAGGGAAACATAGGTGGAACATAGGGCATTTTTGGGGCATTATAATTGTTCTGCATGATATTGCAATCATGAATATAGGCATTATATATTTTGTCTAAACCTATAAAATTGTACAGTGCAAAGTGTAAAGTATAACGTAAACTATAGACCTTGTTTAGTAGCAATACTTCAATATTTGTTCATCAGTTGTAACAAATGTTATTAATAGGAGAAAATGTGAGAACGAGAGGGGGTGGAATATACGGGAATCCCTTATACTTTTGTTATAACTTTTCTGTAATCTAAAACTTCTTTAAAAATAAAATTTATTATATGAATAAAAAGAGAATGACCAACATTAGCAGAGTAAGTCTGTTTTCCACCTGGTCTTTGAATGTTTCCTCATTCACACCAGGCATTCATATTTTAAACAATATTTTCACCCCCTAGACCTTTTCTGTATTATTCATCTACATGATCCTAGGCATACCCAACTTTATGGCTTAATGAATCAAATAGCACTCAGTTCAATATGAGCAGTTCAGGTTTTCTTTCCAAACACCATGGCTATACACTGCAATTCACCGTTAGGTCTTGATATAGTCTCCAGAGAGCATTGCACAATCTGCTAAGAGGCACTTTGAACACTATCAAATGCAATGGATCATAAGTGCCAAGGCAACACTCTTTGCACTACAGTCTGAGCCAGATGAACGGCCTCCTTTGCTCTGAGTTCTACTCAAAGCTGTCAATAAATAAGTTGAAACAATATTTCCAAATATGTATATGAACTGAGCAACACACTAAATGTTGGTATATATCATCTCCAAATCCAAAAATGTTCAGCAAGCACTTAATTTTCTCTTAGGAGTTAAGGGATCCAAGGTGCAACAAATTATCTTACACTTTGAAGGGGATATTCTAACATGCTTTAGACAGCTGAACAGTCAGGAGATTTATTTTAGTGGCAAGCTTCCAAAAGTCCATGTATTTACTTTTCATTGTTTAGCATGCATATATCTTTTGAGGTATCGAGGATACTTTCTACTTATCAATCGATATGTCCTGTGAGAATGGATAATAAATGTAATGGACCAGCATGATTTCATATAGAAAACAAAATAATTAAGGGCCCACTGTGCTAAATTATGGAGCCAAGCCGAGGAATTGAGGAAGCTTGTGGAAAAACTGTGCAGTTGCACTCTACCAATTGAAAGTTAGTTACTCCTGATGCTTTTTGTTCATAGTCATTGAGATAAAATTAATTCACCAGCTTAATAGCTAATTTTCCAGGTGTCAGGGTCTATATTCACTAGCTCCATTAAAAGGAGCAGATGCAATTGGAGATAGCTCCTGATTGAGTTTATGATAGTCCACTATAATTCCCTATGATCCATCCCCTTCTACACAGGTTAAAGTTAAATGAAATGGTGATAAGTATAACCTCTTCAGTGGATGGAAATTGCATCTTTCTAGTTACCCAGGACAAAAACTATAGAATTGTTCTTTATCTCTCTCTTTCTCTCACACATACATCCAATTTTTAAAGAAATTTTATCAGGCTTATGTCACTGCAGTAGCCTCCAAACCGATCTCGTTCCTTCATCTTCGTCACCTACCATTGATTTTCATTGCAGAAACAGAATACTTTTAAAATATAAGACACACCATGTCACTTCTCTGCTCAAAATGCTGTGGTGGTTCCCCAAAAGTCTTTACAGGGGAAATCCATGATGGCAGAGTAGGGAATGGCAGGCTGCACTCTTTATCCAGAAACTGCAGGAAGGTAAGCAGGTTTAACTGGCAGAAGGGAACACAGGACTGTGGGGGCATTTAGAGAGGACAGGTAAAGAGGGAGGACCCAGTTGCATGGGGGAAATGGAAGGCGTGGGATATAGGGCACACAAGCCAGCACACAGCCAACTCAGAGAGACAGGGAAGCCAGGGAGGTGACTTGGCTAGAAGACCAGTACTCAGTTGGCTCTGAGAGTGAGGAAAGCCCCCGGTGACCAGGGGTGCATCCCACTACCCAGCAGGCTTTTGAGGTGGAGAAGCTGCAGGGAAAATGGGTGTGAGACCGGCAACTACTGCCAGCTCAGGTGGAAAGAGAGTAGGGGGAGGGGAGTTAGGGCAAGTGGGCCAGGAAAAACAAAACAAAACAGGAAAGCCAGCCAGCGCTGGAGCAGGTCCAGGGAGAGGGGAGGCGTGAGCTGATCAGGCAGGCTATCATGCCTGCCTGCCCTAGGAAAGGGAGGAACAGGGTCAGTGAGGGGGTGGGCTGACAGGCACCGAACAGCCAGGAAGAGAGGGAAGCCTGGAGAGGCAGCTGGCAAATCCTCAGAAGCCCAACTGGCCGGAGGGATAAGAGGGTAGGGAGAGGCAGATGACAAGACTTCAGAACACCAACTGGTTTGAGGTGTGGCGGGCAGGGAGAGGAAGCCCAGGAGCAGTCAGATACCCAACCAGCCAGAAGAGAAGGGATCCAGATAGCAATCCAGCAGGTTGTCAGGCAGCCAGCTCCCTGAGGTAGGCGGAGTTGAGAGACAAGCAGCTTCATGACAGGAAACTTAGACTGAGATTTTTTTTTTGGCTTTATAATGTGTTATTTTATATTTTTTTATGTGATATATATTTAATTTTAATTTAATTTAACTTAATTTTAATATTTTATTTTATTTTAATTTACTTTATTTTACTTTCCTTTCCTTTCCTTTGTTTTTTACTTTACTTTACTTTACTTTTTGCTTTACTTTACTTTACTTTACTTTACTTTACTTTACTTTACTTTACTTTATCTACACCCGGGTACCTTACCTGTGGAGGGCAGGCTGCAATTTCACAAGAACAAGTTTCATAAGTAAAAGCAAGGTCCTGGCATATTGGTCTGTCCTCCGTCACTAGGCATTGTCCATGTACTCTAGAGATTCTTGCCAGTATATTAGAGAATGAAGCAGGACTCCCCAGGATTGGAGTTGAGTATTCCATTGGTTATTGTGTGGGGCTCCCCTACTGAGATAACATCCCATGACCATAGGAACACATTCATATTCCACAGAGGCAAGCCCCAGGTGCACCCCTCCCAAAACATACCATACATCATCACCCCACACCTGTAATCCTTCCCCCCACAGTTGTAACCCTTCTGCAACCCAAAAAACTTCCCCTGAAAAAGCCAAAAAAATAATAAAACAAAATAAGATAAAATAAAAAATTAAAAAAAATTTTTTTTTAAATTTATTTTGAATTGTGCTTTTCATCATGGTAAGATCTGTTATCTTTTATTTATATTGACAATTCTTCTGTATGTTCCCTCAGTGTCTAATTTTTTTTTCACTTTATCTTCCAAGAAGTTTTAGGTTACAGAAAAGTCACCTAGAAAATAAAGGAGATGCCCATGCATACCCTTTCCCCCCCACATCCTCTGCTTCCAATAACATCCTACTTGAATATGGTACATTTGTTGTAATGACTGAAAAAATATCAAAGCATTGCCACTAACCATGGTTTATAGTTTACATTATGGTTTACATTTTGCACTGTACACTTTTATAGGTTCTGAGAAAATGTATAATGGCTGGTATCTATCAATGCAAGATCAAACAGAACAATTCCAATGCCCCCAAAATGCCCTATGTTCCACCTATTCTTCCCTCTCCCTCCCCTCAGAACCTACAACAGCCACTAAACTTCAATATTTGAAGAGTAAGGTTCATAGTTACATGCATTAATATTGAGGTCTTGACATACTGGTCTGTTTTCTTTAATTAGGTATTGCCTATGTACTTGAGAGACTCTTGCCCCCCCATTTGAAAATGTAGTAGGAATCCCCAGGATGGGAGTTTAATATTTTCTTGTTTATTATGTGGGTCTCCACTCACTGAGATGACACCCTATGACAAAACATTCACATTCAAAAGAAGCATGCTTCACATATCCCCTCACCACCGAGGAATTTTTTCTGAACTAAAAAAGACTGTGGGTACAAGAGGATTCAAGTTCATATATAGATATATTAAATTTGAAATTTCTATCAGATATGTGGTATATTAAACAATTGGATATTCAAGCTTAGAGTTCAGAGAAGAAATTTAGAAATATATTTGTGAATCATCAGAATGCAGATGGTTTTTTATAGTCATGTGAATGGATAGAATCACCTAGAGCATGGTGTAGACAGAATACTTATAAAAAGTAAGTTCTGAAACCATCTGAGAGAGTGGTACTCATTCTAGAGTTGTGCTAAGAAAGTGTTTCATGAAGAAATTAGAAATTGAGTCTGGAAAATGTGACCATGATGCAAAAAAGATATGGATTTAAAATAGATTTTGTGGAGCATTGGGAGCAAAATTGAATTTGTGGAGGCATTGGGAATGGGGAAAATATATACTAGAAAGCTAAACAATTTTCGGTTTACTTTAAAGGAAAGATAGTTGTGATTCCCCTACAGTTAGATGGGAAGTTTACTTCTTAATATTTATCAATTTTTCTTCTGGGAATGGTCATTTCTTTACATGGCTCCTGGCTCATTGGGTGGTTTGGATCTACAGTTCATCAGAGTATTGTGTCTTTGGATTTGCTCACTCTTAATAGAAAATTTTAGTCTATTTTCCATTTCCTTCCCCCCTGTAGAATCAAAATGTTCTCAGCATGCATGATTCCTGGAAATCCACCAAGGTCTAAGGCTCCAGTTTTCTTATGGGTAGCTTCTGCAATGAGCAGCTTGAATCAGCTGCCAGCAGTAATAAGAACAATGTTTCAGCTGCAGGGCTGAATCCAGTTGGAGAGAGATCTTGAGGTCATTAGTCTTTCAAGGATGTTGATTGTAGTCAACCATCTATTGCCTTTATATTCTTTCTTCCAACATTTATAGTAATCATAGTGAAGACATTTTTCTTATCATATATGTTTTATTAAATTGTCTTTTGAAAAGAGACTGAGGATGTTCCATGCAAAATGTGCTCTAGTGTTTTCAAGACTTACACATTTGTGAATTTAGAAAATGTGGAAGTTGAATTTTTTCCCCTTAGCATTTATATGGCACTATCAACTTTATTTGTCACTAACTTTCTACTTACAATTCTTAACTATCCCACTGGTTCCTTCCCTAGTTGTTTGCTTCTTTTATTGATTTCCTTTTTCCAAAACCATAGGCAGTACCAAGCGCAACAAACAATTTAGTGTCTTTGTCTCCTGAGTCTAACAGTTTAAAATCCATCTGATGATAATTATCTCTTCAGCCCATGAACTTCAGTAGTGGGCTTCAAAAACACAACTTTATATTCTCAAAGCATAATTTCAGTTCTAATTTCTTCTTCTCTTGCCACACAAGACCCTCCTTTAGTGACTCGCTATGTCTATTCCATCAATTTTTTATTTGCTAAATAGTTACATATAAACATTTACTGGCTAAATTACCCATATTATACATTCCTATGTATTTTCTCCATAAAAGTACAGTAAATGATATCTTCACTTTCTTTCTGTGCTTTTGTCACTGTAAAGGTTGCCTGATATATTGTTTATTCACATTTAGTTATTTCCTCGAGGTTATCATTTGTTATCCTGCAGAGTTCAGTCATTTTCTAATTCTACAGCTGTTTTATAACACATGAGGATTTTCTAGATTTTCTGTATGGTATGCTCTCTGATACAAAATATTTTTTTTCTAAAAATGAAGCTAATAATCACTTCAG
Organism: Cabassous unicinctus; assembly: GCA_029593785.1. Classification (NCBI taxonomy): domain Eukaryota; kingdom Metazoa; phylum Chordata; class Mammalia; order Cingulata; family Chlamyphoridae; genus Cabassous; species Cabassous unicinctus. Next base: position 3,595 of record JAQZBX010001017.1, on the reverse strand, counting down.
TAAAATCATATTTTATGTATTCCCTCATCTGGCTGCCGCTGAAGTTTGTGTTATTTTTTGTTTCAGATTTCATGCCTGACCTTCATAGGCATTATTTTAATACTCATTGCTATTACTAATGGCATAAATATCCCTCAAAGTTTCTGTGACTAGGATCTAGAGGCCTTCTTAGACTTGGCATTCCTCTGTATATCAGATTGTAGGTCATATGCCATGCAAACAGTGGTGATAGAATGGTGAACAAGAAAGACTCAGATCCTGTTCTCCCAAACCATCAATCAGGAATGAAGCCAGGATAATAAGCAGAGTGAAAGATAGAGGAAGTACAGGATACCAGCCAATTCTTTAGGTTTAAGTGTTGGTCCTCCTTCCTCTTATTCAAGTGTCCCTCATAATTCCATGGTAAGATGATTTTCATCTGGGATTCATATTCTCCACAGTAGAAATCCTGACATTAAAGGAATGAGACATAGAGTAGGTGTTTTGTGAGCAGCAGGTATCTTGAAGGTTGAGAGCTTGTGAAAGAGCACTAGAAGCAAACCAAAAATAACTTTGTCAACCTCAAGTTTTGCTCAGGGTCAGCACTGTTGCGATTATATTGTTGAAAAGTACGTTTCTAGTAAAATGTATTTTCATACAAAAGGATCCCCAGCATGTACTTGTTATCAGAGAATAAGACTTTGCGCTCTGAAATATGTACCTAGATTAAAAGGAGCTTGGCCTGAAACTTATCTAGTTAAGTCTATTTGCTTTAATTTGCTGTAATGTGCCTATGTGAATATACCCCAACCATTATCCTGAATCTCAAACTTGTTTGTAGAGTTTGTTGGGGAGATGGATAGAGAAGAACCATGAAATACTATTAACTCATGATGGATTCCATGCTGGTTGGCCAGATCGAGAATGAGCGGCATATGAAGGCCAAATAAACCTCCAGGGAGTTTAGCAAAAGAAGATAGCAAATAATAAATTATTTAAAAGAGAGCCGCAGTGTAACTAAAAGGATTCTGGACTGCTGAGCTAATGCCCTGGGTTATATATTTGCATTTTTCTGTGGCAAAGGTGAATTTACAATAGGGAAAATGCTAAAGTGGTCCCAATGTATAAAATTAGACTACTTTAGAGGAGAGGGGTCAAAAACTCAGAGGTCATCTTGAATTAAATTGTCTTCATAATGGACAAGGCATTGAGTACCTTTTGTTATAAAGTTGCCTAAAAAGTGATCTGCCAGTAAGCAGTATTGATCAAAAGTTTCTTCCCAGTTAAAAGTGATCAGAGATTTGTCTTAGTTCCAAAAATTTCAACTATCTAAGAAAGACCTAAATGGAAGAACCACTTCAATTCCACTTCAAGAACTTTAAAAATCTATATATGATTTCAGTAAATAATAATCTGATTTAGTCATAGCATTTTCCCTTTGAATTATAAAAAAGATTGCATAAAATAGCATTTATTTGAAATAAGTCATCACTTGCTTTTTTCTTAGATCCCTTGAGTAGTTTCTTTCTTGTTCCTTTTGACTTGACATTCTTATTATTCACTTTAGGGACACTTGTTCATTCACTTTTCCCCAACTTACTTCCTGTTTATAGCTCATACCAAGTTTTAGAGTTTGCAGAACTTTGAATACAATGACTGATTATGCTTCCATTCCGGGAAATGATATTGGATATGCCAGTCACCGTTCTGTAAACTTGTTTATCCTTCAGGGAGGAATATTTGATCTTATCATTTCCTGACATTTATCTCTTTTTAATTTACAAATGATTATGAATAGCTAAGTTTCTACTTCAGGAATTTGATGATGTCTCTACTTAAGAGTAGAGACCTGCTCTTTGATTTTTTATCTGTTTTCCCATAAATGGAACAGTCTAGTTTTACTTAAGTAAATCTGACACATTAGTACAAGATTGATATAACTCATTTGGTGACTTCAATGAAACTGCAATTTGCCTTTTACTGCTAGTTATTTCCTTCCATGTTTGTAAAAGCTGTTTCCTAAAAAGAAAGAGAAATACAAAGGAATGTAAATAATAACCCTTTAAAACAGAAATGGAACATGGGTACTATTTACTTTATTATTTTTACCTCTTTGAGCATTTAATCTCTCCATTATTCTTAATGTCAGTTTTATGTTCTTATAAAAATATCCTCAAATTCTATATATTTTAACTTGTTTTTTGTCCTTAGTTTTTCTCTTTTGAGGTATTATATTATTGCTGTGAATCTTAGAGTAATAATTTTTAATTTACATTCTTCAGGAGAAAGAACGTTTAATGTTTGAAAGTAATGTTTGTAACAATTTGTATTGAAAATAAAGAGAATTGCTCTGACCCTCCAAAGGCTTGCACTTTCTTTTAAGTTTGCTGGACTGATGACAAAAGCTTTGAGTTCTCAAGAGTATCCTATGTTTGGATTGTTTATTAGTATGCATTTCAGCTGCCTTAAGGGTGAAACTAATCGATCTTATAAAAAACATATTGTCTTTCAAATAGAATGTGTAAAACCTAATATTGTTCACATGAGATATTTCTAGAACTTATTTCAGGGCATTCTCAGTCCTATATAGAGTTCTTTCATATCCAAAAATGCTGTCAAGGGAAGTGCCCCCTTCTCAAACAGAAAGAGGTCCATCATTAATTCTTTATAATAAATAATAGGTGTGTTGGAGCTACATGCCAGCTTGCATTTTGTCCCAACTCTGCATTCAGTGACATCCTGTTATCATGAAATTGGCCTTAATGGAAGTATTTATATAACAGAAATCAACAAATGCTACAAATCAGGGCTTTTGTTTTTGAGGGCAAATTGTTAAATGTTCACTAGCATAACACTGACAAAAGATGAAAATCAAAGTATACAAAGAAATAAATAATGAAGATGGTAAAACCTCCTTCTTCTAAATCTCATCATCTAGTGGTCCTCTGTTATATTTAGCATATATAGCTTTCTTTGAGTAATATAATAAAAAATTATGTGTTAAAGAAAAAGTTGTGAACTTTAATGAAGTAATTGATTCAGACATGGTCCAGCAATGAATAAAACCATTAGACAAGGTATGATGGGGAGCATAATAATAGATAAATCAGGCTTTTGACAACTTACCCATCACTATTGTCATCACTAAAAGTGAGAATGTTAAACACTGGCTAAAACAGCTAGTTCCATCTATAAATTGTCTAAATCTATGAGATAACATCTATTTATAGGAAATATGGCAGATAAAAGAACATCATGACATCCCAAAGAATCACAGATAAATCTAGAAGGTTAGACATTGTTTTAAATTCTTAGGCTGCTCAAGCAAATACCATGAAATGGGGCAGGTTAAAAAAAGATAATTTATTTGCTCATGGTTTGGGGGCTAAAAGTAAGTCCAAGTCATGATGTCATCAGATGATGCTTTCTTCCCAAAGACTGACATTCTAGGGCTGGCTACAGGAAATTGTTGGCTCCCATGTCACATGGCAAGGCACGCAACAGCATATAGCAGTTGTCTCTATTCTCTTTTGGGTTCCATCATTGTCCAGCCTCTTTTCCTGTGGCTTTCTCTCTGGGTCTGTCTAAATTTCACTCTACTTGCAAAGGACTCCAG
>JAQZBX010001016.1:42250-90974 GCA_029593785.1 Cabassous unicinctus | reverse complement strand
AAAAAAAAAAAAAAACCTTAAGCAGGGGCCATTGCTTCTTCCCTTGATAACTAGTTATTATTTATGAAAAATTGGAGATGAGTACTTGGAATGATTTGTTTTCTTTATTCAGTGGTCTGGTGTAACTTGAATTATTAAAGATAGGTGGTTTTAACCATAAAGCTAGAACTGCAAAACAAAGTAGAAAATCATATATAGATAGGTTTCAAAATTTGGATCATTTTGCCAAGGGCTAGCAGGATTCAGTTTTTGGATATTCATTGAGTACTTTCTGTATTCTAGTGGGAGTGATGTTGGGAGATGGGTGCCAAGAGAGAAGTGAGAGTAGAGATCCTCAAAATAACCTAATGAAATCCTTTATTTCCCATATAAGAAATCGAGGCTCAGAGAGGCTGAGTTAGATGCACATAATTACCCGGGTGTTTACTGATAGAATTTGTTGGTCAGAACTCATGTATCATTATATCTACTTCAGGGCTATGGCCAATGTTATCCTGTTACCTTGATTTTTATTTTTTTTCCTCAAAGAGCACTAGGCCAGTGCTATGGTAAAAGAGAAGTATAAAACTATGGTAAAAACATTCAAGGACAGTGAACCCCCAAATATAGACTTCATCTGCTTGAATAAGGAGGTGGGTGATTAGGTGGATCTCTGCCCAACTTGCCTCCCTTTGCTTCCAACCCTGAAGCTGCAGGGCTTTGAAGAGTGCAGAAAATCATCTTTCCAGGGGGATGAAAAGAAAAATAAGGCACTCTTCCTGTGTTCAAGGAAAGTCTGTATTCGTTAAGGTTAAAAGCCAGAAAAATGCAGAGTTAAATAATAATGCCAGAGATAAATAAACAGGCCAATAAAATATACACTAAAATAATGAATGCATGATTAATTACCAAAGGAATGATTCCATGAATGCTATAAGAATTTAGATGTGGGAGAAAAACTATGTGTGTGAGGGTATGGGATAATGGTTGAAGGAATAGAATGTTGGATCAGACTGATTTTATTGATATGGGCCCACTAAGCAGAAATTCTGAATTTAATGCTATAGGTCAAGGGGTTAGAAAGGGCTCTAACAGTTTGTTTGGGTTACTGACTGAAACATGGACCAAACAATGGCCTAGACTGTCTTAGGTTGAGATGCTTGATCTATCCTGGTATACAGTACAAAAGGGACTTCAAAGGCTTAGAGAGAGTGGAATGCTAGAATGGATTTACCATTTAAGACCTGCCACCTACCCCAGGAATGTCCAGAGGACACACCTTTAGCCAGGACTGTGAGGAATAAATTTGTAAGACTAACTCCATCTTCCCTGAAGAGCTCTGTGGTTGCTCTTCTCTGTAGTCCAGATATTACTGTGGGAACTGCTGTAATGGAACTAGAATCCTTTAACATTATGGGGATGATTGGATCTTGGGCCGGTAAAAGTCAAGGGTCAGCAGTTAATCACCAAAGACAAGGTGGGTGTGGCTACTGCAATGAAAGGCAGACTCAAAGCAGCAATCAAAAGAGTCTGAGAGGAATAGACCTATGGCATTGGCTACTAGATCATAAAGTACCTAGAAGTGAAATACATGGGCAGTCTACTAAATTCCTACTTGATCATAAGCAGAAAGTTCTAGATCGAGTGAACAAAACCCTAACTTGAATTACAGACACAGAGAATCACGGCCCCTTAATCGATTCCTAGACTTGAAACAGTTTACAGACCTAGAGCCCCTTGAATGAGAGAAGGACAGGTCCCCTTGGGGAAGGATCCTGTTATAATGCCAAAAATTTATACTGTTAATCTTCCTCCCAGCATTCCCCCAGGAGACCTACAGCCTTTTACTAGAGTAACTGTGCATTGGGGAAAAGGAAATGATTAGACATTTTGGGGATTATTAGACACTGGCTCAGAAGTGACATTAATTCCAGGAGACCCAAAATGTCACTGTGGTCCACCAGTCTTAGTAGGAGCTTATGGAGGTCAGGTGATCGATGGAATTTTAGCTCCAGTGGGTCCCCAGACCCATTCTGTGGTTATTTCCCCAGTTCAAGAATGCATAATTGGAATGGATATACCCAGTAACTGGCAGAATCCCCACATTGGATCACTGACTTGTGGAGTGAGGGCTATTATGGTAGGAAAGGCCAAGTGGAAGCCACTAGAACTGCACCTGCTTAGCAAAACAGTAAATCAAAAGCAATACTGGATTCCTGGAGGGATTGCAGAGATTAGTGCAAGGATTTGAACGATGTAGGGCTGGTGATTCCCACTACATCCCCATTCAACTCTCCTATTTGGCCTGTGCAGAAAACAGATGGCTCTTGGAGGATGACAACAGATTATCATGAACTTAACCAGGTGGTGACTCCAATCGCAGCTTCTGTCCCAGATGTGGTATCATTGCTTGAGCAAATCAACACTTCCCCTGGTACCTGGTATGCAGCTATTGATTTGGTAAATGCTTTCTTCTCAACTGCCATTAGTAAGGACCACCAGAAAGAGTTTGCTTTCAGCTGGCAAGGCCAGCAATATACTTTCAGTATCCTGCCTCAGGGGTATATCAACATGGAATGGGCAGTGGAAGAAGGTAGTGATAAATATGAACTTCGACCACGTGACCAGTTACAGAAACAAGGACTGTAATGGTCATGAATGTTTCTTCCTTGTTTTGTCATGAGTATGATTGTATATGTACACAAAATGAATATCTTTGTTTTCTTCCCTAACTTTTACCTTTATCATATGACAGAAGTTGTATTAGTTTCATGTTATAACATTTAAGGATGTCAAGTTTAAGAGTGAATATTACCCAAGGAATTGCACCCTATTCTGTAGGGAATTAACGTGTTTCTGGTTGTACGCAGGACAGTTAAATATCATTAGGAGGAAATATATATATATATGTATGAATGTATTATTGTTTTTATTTAGAGACTAAGTATGGTTTAAGATGATGTGTATGGCTGCCAAGTTGACAAGGAGTGGACTGTGATGGTTAGGCTAATGTGTCAACTCGGCCAGGTAATTGTGCCCAGTTGTTTGGTCAAGCAAGCACTGGGCTAATTGTAATACAAGTACATTTATGGACTTTAGTCATCAGTGAGTTCATTGCATAGATGGCTGATTACATCTACAATCAACCAAGGAGATTGCCATGAGCAATAAGTGATGCTTTATCCAATCAGTTGAATGCCTTAAAAGGGGAAGTGATTTCAGCATTCAGTGAGAATTTTCCAGCTTGACTTCAGACAGCCAGCATCTCCTGGGAACTTATCAAGGACCTTCATCAGAGCCCGTGGTTTGCAGCCTGCCTGCAGAATTTGTACTTGTGCATCCCCATGGTCGTGTGAGAGAATTTATAAAATCTCATACTATTTACAAATATCTCCTGTTGATTCTGTTTCCTAGAGAATCCTGACTAATACAGTAAGGAAGGGAGGAATTTTAGCCACATCTGCAAGAATGCATGTAATCTGAATGAATAGAAAGGATAGGGAAGAACCTTTAGGGAGATATGGGGAAGACTTTAAATCAAGAAATATAAGAACACGTTTGGATAACAATGAATACATCATTTATTTTACTGGATAAAGTGAGTTGCTGGATATAACACTGGAAATGCAGGTTTGGGCAGGCAGTGAAAAGCCCTGAAAGTCAGACCAAGGAAAATGGAATTTATTTAAATACCTTAGTATTGGGTTGTTTCAGTGTTACCCAAAGAGGCAGCTCACAAGAGCCAATAGCCATTCCACACAACCTCCCGGGGCCAACTTTTTTTTTTAGTGACTTACACATAGACTCTAATTTATTAAACAACAATGACATTGACCACTTGTTCAGTTTGGCAAGAGTTCTTCAAGTGTATGTCCCCACATCTCATTTCTATGCCAAGGCAGACATTGCTTGCCAATTAGGTCATGAGTGACCAGAAAATTGTTCTTTGTATTGTGCTACTACCAATCAATAGGGAATGGTAGATAGCAGGAAACCAATTTGCTGATCTGACTCTAGTTGTCTAGCCACAATATCATTACATGAGTAATAGTAGCTGCATTTTCCAATCTTTGAAAGGGGGATAGTACTATATACCAATATTCCTCATTGGTAGACATGTACCTATTTTAATTCACACAATATCACATGCAAATACCATGTATCAAATAATCAGTGGAAATGACGTGCCTGTTGAGAAATCTAGGACTTATGTGTGATGCAAAAGAAGACTAAAACATTCCTTACCATGTACTTGGGGAAAAAGAAATAACAGACATAAAAAAAAAAATCAGAAATTCCTTGGAAAGCAACTATAATTAGGGTTCAGAAAAGAAAGATGCTAGTCTGGACTGTACTATTACTTGGTTGAGAATTATTTGATTACATTGAATTGTCCATATAATGCTTGTGATTATATTATTGGCCTGTGGTCAAAGATAAAAAAGTGTTGTCACTAGACCAACCATAAAACATTTTCAAAAGGAGGATCAGTTTCTAATTCATGAGAAGTAACTTATTGGCAGGAACCTATGCAATGAGCCAGAGAGGGGAAAAAAGGGACTTAAGTATCAACCAATATATTTTGGAAAAAGTAGTTAACCTTTGAGAGGAATGGTTTAGGAGTCTTCCAGCAGAATATTGTGAAAATTCTTTGGAGATATAAGAAGGGTAAAAAATGCTGGAAGAATTATTGAGTGCCTCTATGGAGAGCTAGTATGCTAAACCTGGGCCCTGTTACTAAATGTGTGATTTGAAATAAGTCATTTGCAGGGGACCAAGTGATTTTCTGGAGATGAATCAACACATAATCTAGGTATACTTTCTTCCCAGTTTACCATATAACACTGACAAAGTTGTGAAACTTCTGAGACTAATTTTCAATTTGAACTTGAACTTTTCGTAACTTTGGTAGCTCCTGTTCCACAACCAGTTTGTTTCTCTTCGCTCACTAACACTCCACAGAACATTTAGAGATGACCTTCAGGAACTTTTCTGATATGGTTCTGATTTTCGGCTGCGTTTAAAAAAAAGACAGGTCATATCTTTAAGATTGATGGAATCTAATTGTAATCGACATGTGTTTGCATTTTTTTACCATTTGTCAAATGCGTTTATCATGAAATTCTTATTGAAACCTTTTGAGATAAGAATAATAATTCTTAAGTAACAGAAGCAAAGGCTCAATGGATAGACTACTAGAACAGTAATCCATAGCCTATAGAAGCTATGTTGTCTGGCTCCAAATCCTGTGTGCTCTCCAATCTACCTTATAACATTTCTGGTCCAATGCAAGAAACCTGGAAATTTTCAGTTGAGATTCTAGCTTATTTCACTGCCTGGTAATAAATGGAGAATGTTTATACCCAGCATTCATGCCAGAAGTTTGCCAGAGAAATAAAATATTAAAGCCCCAAGGAGTCAGTGGTGACAAATTAAAACCAATGACTTCTATGGATACATCTATTTAAAAAAATTGTCGCCTGCTTTTTTTTTTTTTTAACATTTTGTTAAAATATTATTTTTATGACTCATGAGTTGGTTAGATGGCCATGGACAAGGCACCATAGTCCGCCTCATCTTCCCCATCTGTAAAGTGGAGTTAATGGTACCTGTCATCTCCGTTTGCTGCAGGGCAGTCGTGAAATGTAATGGACACACTGCTCCTTGGAGTAAGGAAGCTGTATATATCCAATGTATTATCATTAAGACACTGCCTGATATTTACATAGCTCTTTTCTTCTCCAGGGCATAGAGAGATTTTATTGCTTCACACAGCTCTAGGAAGTGGAGCAGTAGTGCTCGCCCCAAATGGGTAGCTGACCGAAAGAGTGGATAAGTGGCTGACCCCTACATGGCACAGCGAGTTAATATCCTTATTGCCAAGTAATGTTGATTAATACTTGCCAGTCTGACAATTAGCCCAGTGAGTCCAGCTTGCTGCTGGCTATCACTGGGTAATAAAGCCCCAACCCTCCTGTTATAGAACAGCGCATGGTTGATGGGATGGGATTTAAACCGAACTTTTAATTTTTTCCTGTGGCTCTTAAATTCTCAGATAACTTTCTCTTACACTTACTTTCTGGTTTCAATAGAATAAAAAAAAGCACAAAACTGCTGACTGTGGAATTCTTGGCTATCAGAACAGGGTAGGTTTTGAATGTTGCAAGAAATATTGGTTTCCTTGAGGCTTTCAGACCTTTTATCCTAGCTACATAAATAGCTTGGGTGTGAAAGAAAAAGGCAAATGATGGGGAAGGAGGTGACAAGAGGATGAAAATGTTGCATTTTCAGAGATGAGTTAGATAGTCTATGGCTATCGGTGTTGTGTCTCAGAAAAAATAGGGGGTATTAAAAATGGTAATGTTTAGTAGTGGGCATTAGGGAATTAGACGACCTGGGCTCTGGTCTTGAGTCTGCCATTGAACTAGTTATTTACTCAACCTCTATTTTAACGTTTGAGTCTTTAAAATAACACAGATATATTAGAAGATGTCTAAGAGCCTTTGTACGTCTAAAACTTGCTGTCTCCCAGACACCACGACAAAATTGTTACGGCATTGGCTTAATATTCCTTTCCCCTTCACCCTTTGTACCATGACGGGACTTTTCCACGTGGAAAAGTAATCATGAGGAAGGGAAAGCCTGGAGTACCCCAGCTGGCTTTTTGATGCTGTAAAATGTTCCATGGAGGTTAGGTATTCTTTTTCAAGGTTGAATTCCCTTTATGATGACTGAAGTAAGACTCCTCTATGGGGCTTGAGGAATGAAGTCAGGAGTGTCTAGCAGAAGCAATGATGGAGGAACAGAGCAGGATATCTGAGACAGAGGTGGTAAAGTAGAGTGGCCTTGGTACCTGCAGTAGAAACAAATTTCAAGAATGGCCTGTGTGCTTCCTCTTCTAGACTAGAAGCATTTAGGAAGGCAGGGCATATATACATCTTATTAACCTTTGTATTCCCAGCACTTAGGATAGTTTCTGGTACATTCAAGGTAGTAAATTCTTTTTAAATGGTCACATTCAAAGTAGTTACACAGGACTCAAGGTAGCCAGGAGGTGGGGGCTAGCCAGATGGACAAGACTAGATGTCAAGAGGATGATGCCAGAGTTGCGCTATTGCCTAGAGGACCTAGTCTACCTCAATTTGGCATGAGTCATTTGGACTCACAGGAAGCAGAGGACACTGTAGGAGTTTCCCCTTACATGACAAATAAAGGCAGAACATTATGGCTCATGCAATTTTCATTTTGAAAAAATGTGATATATTTAGTCAGTGTTAGTTATTAGCAGCTTACTAGTGCCAGTCACTGTGCTAAGCACTGAGGCAAAAAAGACACCCAAAGTATTTCCCCATAAGAACCTTCGCAGGGGGTCATAGACCACTAAGCAATTATGATGCAATATTAGTACCTTGACAGGGGGAGTTCAGGGTGCAAGCGTTTTAAGTAGTAGGACATCTATCCCAGAACATGGAGTGTCAAGGAAAGTTTCCCATAGTGGAAAGAGGCCTTCAGTTTGGATTAAACTGGGTTTTGAAACCTTTTGTAGCTGTGAGAACTTTGGAAAATACTGAAACTGTCTGACCTTTAGTTTCTCATCTTTAAAGCAGGGAAAAGTAAAATGGAACACTCAGAGTTATTTCAACAATTAGGTCAGTTTAAGTGTTTACAGTACTGTAGCAGTTTGATATTGTTTATGAATTCTAAAAATAAATATTGGATTGTTTGTGAATTGGTCTGTTCCTTTGGGCATATTAGATTGGATTAGATTCAGAGGTTTCACCTTTACTTGATTAAATAATGATTACGGCTTTGATTGGACCATATCAGTAGGATGCTGAGCCCCTGCACACCAAGGGCGCCCCCTTGGACTCACAGAGAAAACGACAAGGCAGAAGAAAAAGTTAGAGTTTTGATGCTGGAGTTTTGGATGCTGGAACCTGGGGAAGTAAATACACAGAGAAGCAGATACATGAGGAAAGAGAGGCTCCATTAGACACGGCAGAGGCCCCAGGAAGAGGGACTGGTCATTCGCCTGGTAACTGTAAGCTTCTACCCCAAATAAATACCATTTATAAAAGCTAACCGATTTCTGGTACTTTACACCAGTACCCCTTTGGCTGACTAATACAAGTATCCAGCACAATGCTGGAGAAAAAACACCCGACCAACTAAATTTCCATCCTTCCCCATCTTTCGCTTTCCTGTCATAATGTTAACATGAAGTTGTGGACAGGATGGCACATAGTTGATGCTCAATTGACATTTCTAGAATTGATTTGAATCTCAAAACTCCAAAATAGTCAGTTTATGCCAAAATTTCCATCTTATATGGCATATTTTGTGTTTTTAACATCCTATAGATTCTATACTGATGAGGTCATCTCTTGCAGTGATATTATCCAGATAATATTTTTCCTTGTCAATAAAAAAATTGAACTTTTATGGGAATGCAGAATATCTTCGTGTGTTTTGATAATGCTAGGATATGCAGATAACTATGGGTTCTCAATTTTTCAGAATATTTGCTCAGATTTGGGCAAAATTTACTTCTCTTGGGCATGGGTTCAAGGTCTGGGTTTTAATGACTGAAGCCAACCCTTCTTAAATTTTCACTTCAAAGAGATAGTCCCCTAAAGTGAAGTGAGAGTGGAAAATTCAGCAGAGAAAGGTAACGGAGTGTCCCAAGGGTGATCACAATGTCTATATCTTCTTATTCCAGAAATATGCACAGATTTGGAATGTACCCAAATAATATGATGGTAAAGCAGACACGAGTCCCATCCATTCCCACCATTGTGGTGACTTGGCATTAGAATCTTAGGCTTCTGAGTACAGACCTACAAACTCTATCCCTGTGGACATCATATCAAAAATGTCAGTAATACAAGGAGCAACTCTTCAACAAGCTGGAATTCCAGGAGATCATGAAAGAGAATATCTATTCATTGCATTCGCTACTGCCTAGAAGAGCTCTCAGGCCTTTTATGCGAATGGAAGCACAGCATCTTCTGCAGCGCAATTCTAAAAACACTTTTTAAAATTCCCATTACTTTATGAGGAAAAAGGAAAATCCTGGGGACATGTGAAAATATTTGGCTCAAGACTTCAAGTGTGCCAGTGCCCTATAATTTTTTTCTTGTTTTGTGTCCCTAGGGCTCTTCTACATAGAATGTTTCCTTCAGTTCCAAAGGGGGGGCGGGAGGGGGGACTAGGACTCAAGCTGAGAGACAATGACCAGCATTAGGATAAATGTAAAAAGGATTTATGCAAACAATGAAGAGGAGGATTTCAGGCTCTGAAGTCTTGCTTGGAATCTGCCTTTCTGAAGGGCTGCGGAAATGGTGGTGGAGAATAGGGACCATGAATTCTCAAAGCCTTTGTTCCTCCTTCTGTCTATGACACTTCCCTTCTTGGGTCCAAACGCTTTGTCCTAAATTTACTTTGTTTCACGTCCTGTGACACAGAAACGCTAAAGAGGCCCGGCTGAATTTTTATAGTACTTAGAGTTTTACAAAGAACATTCTCCTGTTTTTCATTTAACAATCCCACACTCTCCCAAGATAAAGCAGATACCATTCCCCCCCATTTTAAAGAAGTGGAAATAGATATTGGAGGATTTTAGCACAATAGGGGAGCTGAGGCTAGAGACAAAAGTCTCCTGATTCTCAGCCTAGGGTCTCCCCTGTCCCGGCTGCTGCAGAATTTCAATGTGAGGTTGATTACTCCATTACTGACTAAAGAGATTGTATCATCAGCAGATGCACATAATGTGATTTCAATTTCTCTTCCCTCCTGAATCACAATGAGTCCCTTTATGCCATCTATAAAGTGGCAGGGGCAAATAAGGAAGTGGAGAGAGTTACCTCCTACCCTTTCCTTCCACAGACGATTCTGTGACTATATACATACATGAGGTAATTACCAGGTAAGCAATTTGAGCTCTTAAGATAAAAAAAAAAAAGGTGTCATATAAATCTAAGGTATTATAATTATTTTCATTGCTTGAATTAATTAGGTCTTAACACAACATAACAATAAAGACATTATCTAGGTATTTTTAATTATCTGTTTTGAGGTAAAAATATGCCAGGTGTGTAGAAATCTAATTTGATGTCAGAATATGACAATTCTGCACCCTCGCAGTGTGTGTGGAACCACTCTAATCATTGAACTGCCTGACTTGTGTCTAAAACTTTGTAATCTCTGTTTTCATTTCAGTTCCTATAATTATAATAATATGTTCTTATAGGCCATCTTGGTATATGTTATTGGAATAACTCAACTTAAGGAATCACTCCACTAAAATTCACTATTTTCAAACTGTCAATCTGTGCCTCTTTTGGGTCTCATCACAGGTAACATTCAACCTCATTTGGCACTTCCAGGTATACTTTCTCAAAACCAATCATTCCAGTGGGCATGATATTGGCATTCTTGTTTCAGTGAGCAGAGGGTTTGAGGATGGTTTGAATCCCAGCTCCAGTAATTATTTTATATATAGGATGGCCGTGTCCCTGATTTGATCCTAGCTCTTTTCTATTGTGCCAGCATAATTATTAACGGGACCCCCTTTCACTCTCAAGAGGTTCCTGACCACCCTATGTAGATAGAATCCTGGAAGAATTACAACCTCTTTAAGCCTTATTTTCATCTGAAAAATTTTGTAAAAGTTCTAGTACACAGATAGCAAGTCTTCAATAAATAATAACTACTATCACTATCTTCTATAGTATTATATCTGTGGGCCAAAGCCTTGGAGGGTAAATAACTTATTCTGTTGCTTTTCAGTGGCAGTACTGATAAGCAACTGCTTGATTCTCTTCTTTTTAAGACTTTCATATATCTTTCCACCTCCAGTCTAGGTTGCCAAGACATATGGAGTTTTTTTCTACCTGATATCTCTCATTCCTGGTAGAGAAGGCTTCCTTCTATCCCTGACATCTGGACACTGCCATCATCGCTTACCAGGCTGCACCTGATCCTGCTCTTCCTCAGCTCATATTGGATGGATTCATCTGGATACCTGTACTCTGCCTCTACTTGAAAGTCCTCAGCTCTCACCCTGGCATGCCCACTTCTGTTTCTAATGGTTGGCCGGGCCTAGGTGGGTAGAGTGGTAGAAATATGGTTCAGGCCTCTCATAGCTTGTGAGGAAAGGACGGGACCTGTGGGAAAAACATGAAGAGCCAGGGCTCAGCCAAAGCTGAGGTCCTTTAAAGAAAGTGAAAATCAAATACTGGGATCTAGAAAACAGGTGCTGAGGGACAAAGGTGGAACCAGCCACCCCCAGCTTGCCAGGCATAGGTTCAGAGGAAATATAGCCAGAGCACAAATGAGAGGGGCCTGGGTGACTCCTGAGCTTTTGTCTACTTTCCTAACTGGCTGGTTTGAGAAATGTGTGTGAGTTTCACCGGCTTAAAGGGACAGAGGTGAGTGGACACTCTTCCACTCTCTCAAATGGGTTGCCAACCTGAATATGAATGCCTTCTTGGAACTGGACTGGAGTTGCCACAATCTCAATCAATTTACTCTTGATTTATGATTCTTGACTCCTCTTTAGCCTATTGCTTGTCCTGAAATCAATCCCAGGAAATTACTTCCGAGAACACAGTCTGCCTTCATTCCCTGAAGGCTGTGCCCAGCTGTAGCCTAAGCCTCTCCTGGGAAATAAAGTGGTCACAAACAGCAGATTAGAATCCCACACCCAGGGAGGACTTACAGGAACCCCACGCCCATCCACAAGACAAGATTTAAAGCCCCCCACTACAATTCAGGTTCCAATAATGGACCAGAGATGGACAGGTCCTATACCTAACCAATACTTGGCACATTGCTCTGTTAGTGCTCTGGCATTATTTTGGGGGGCACAACTATTTCAGGGGCAGAAACCAAGCTTTTTTCTTTCCTGTATCTGCTACTTTTCATAGCAAAACCGTTTGAACACAATTCAAATGTTTTTTAAGTAGTAGAGTCTTAGAGCTGGAAGGATTTTCTATATGGAGGGAGAACTAGACCAGGGCTAGACCAAGTTTTGGTGAGAATGACAACCTGGTCTTGGCTGAGGGCACTGACTTCAGTTAGTAAACGATGTGAAGTGTTCTCACAAGAGTGAAGATACATGATGTTACAAGTGGGCATGCTGCCTGTTAGCAACCCTCCCCTTTTTTTCTCAATAGAGTAATCCAGAAGTTTGGAGTGAAGATTCTGCCATGTCAGAGAAACACAAAACCCCTGGCTCACTTGCCTTTTTATATTGTTTTAGATTAGAATAGAGGTGGTGGGGAATCATTTCAGCACTCAAATTCTACCTTATTAGCATAAAAAGAATTCTTTCTTCACTGCAATTACAACTTCAGTTTTCATTTATTTTTATTATATACTTTATTTATTTTATTTATATTATATACTTATTGGGCCCTTGAGATTTGAGGGCATCTGGCCTATGACCTAGCACACAGGTATATACCAAATGGTAAAGGCCACAGCAGCTCAAATGCCAGTTCACCTGAGATTCTTTTCTTCCTTGAGCTACACTTCATTCACAACCCACTCTATCTCTGTCTACTTTCTGTTCTACCTGCTACATTGGCCTCCTGGAGTTCTGTTGGTTTTAGCCTGGTTCCAAGCTTAGGAACATTGAGCCAGCTCCTTTTCTGGGTTCCAACCCACTGATTTTTCACTCAGCTCATGATTTTTCTTCTCTATCTTATTCAAAGCATTTGAGCTCTCTAATTTAAACTTAGCACTCTTAATAACTCACTTCCACAGGCAGCCTTAGTGGTACATCCTGGTATCCTTAAGACTGACACCTTCCCCAGCTCCAGCTCCAGAGGATCAGGTTTGTACACTCAAGGAAGAAAATTGCTTTATGACATGTAATTTTGACTTGCTCTTAGTGATAGTGGAAGGCCTACTTCATGGGAAAGATTACATTTTTAAGTAGTTCTAATTGTTAGAAAATTATTCCTTACCTTAAAGTTTAAATTAAAACCCCTATAATTTTCACCTACTAGCCTCAGTAATTTTATTCTCATGTTAGAATTTGTTAATGCTTTACTGTGGCTCTGACAAATTTTGTTAATAGCAGATGTCTACTAATACTTTCTTTGGTTGTTAATTGTGTTTCTAGACTAATTATATAATTCACATTTGAGGGTGAAATGTTAAGATAATCTCCAAATGCCATAATTATAGCACTAGTACAATAATCCACAAAAGATAACCTGGTTCTTCATGTAGTAGCTCATGACTCAGGTGGAAATGGAGGTTAACAGAGTAAGGCAGGAAGTTTGTTAATGGTAACGTGCTGCAGAAGCCTTGGCTAGAAGAATATGCAACCTATGTCTGAATGCAGGGTTCTAGGATTGGAATCAATAAAATTACCGGAAATGTCACACTCTGAGTGGAAGGATTGATGGTTATAGCAGAATCCATGGAGGAATTGATAGAGGCAAGTACTGTATAACTTGATGGGTGTTGATCCAGGGCTTAATTATCTTGATCTTCTCATTGGTCTGGGGACCTTGTCAGCCAGAATTTTATATTAGAGGAGGAAGGTACTTTCTAAAACTGGGAAATAAATTGTAGCTTCCAGTCACATATGATATGATCTCTTTAACATTTGGTTGACAGGTGACCTGGAGATATTATGCAGTTGTCTCTAAAGTTGTGGGAGGATTCTAGCAGAGAAAAACAGGCATTTTCTTAGTTAAATGTCTGTAATGATCAGGCTGATATTATGGCTTTGAGAAAGCATGATATCATCTATATAATTTATATAGGACATCGTCCACGGGTGCTGCAACATGGGAAGAATTAGTGGAGACTATCCAGTTTCTTAGGATATGTAGGTCTCCCAAGCATAAGATAGAGCTTCAACATGTAGAGGACCTGGAGCCACTTGATATCTCCTGGACACAGACTTAAGGTTTTTAAAAAGCTCTGGTGATCTCAGCAGGGCACCAAAGCACAGGGAGATCATTCATGTTTTGGGGTCCCTAGTGGAACAAATATCCAGGGAGGAAAGTGCGACAGGCCATTCCATAGGGAATCATATTCTGGGATAAGCACTAATCTGAGAAGTTTGGGGTGAGCTCAGCTGAAACATTTAGAACCCCTTGATGCTGGTGTCAAATGAGGGCTGGTTGTCAGCTGATAGGGATCTGGTAATGAGGGTCAGTCATTCCTGGGCCTTGAGGAAGAGTCCATTTGTTCTCAAATTCAGTGCATTGGGGAACTATACTTCACCAGGGCAGTGCTGAGAAAAAAGGAAAATGATGGGTCAACGCCTGTGTCTTTGTTGAAAGACTTACTGGAAAAAGAAATGAAGAGAGTGCAAGTAAATTACCACAGCTTGATGTAGTAGAATAGGAGGACTAAACTAGAGCAGTGAAGAATGCAGGCTTTGTAATCAATCTGCCTACTTTCAAATCTTAATCTTGCCGTTTAATGTTTGAAAATTATTAAAAGCTCATTGGTTAAAGTTTCCTCTTGGTTAAAGGGAACCAGTTATATGTGCCTCATATGGATTGGTTAAGATGTCAAAATGATGTGAAGCATAGGAAAGGAAAGTTGCACAATGACTGGCATATAATAAACATTCATTGAAGGCAGATATTATTATTATTGGTACCATGTAGTATTTGATGCCTTAATTACCCCAAGTGATATCAACAGATCTTGTGAAGTCCTCATGGAAGAGCCTACCTCCTCTCAGATGCATAGTTAGCTTTCCTCAGCTTGATCCAATTCTGTGGGGAGCAGGAAGATAAAATATGAGCTTTGGATTTTGTTTTAGTTTACTAAAGGCTGCCAATGCAAAATACTGGACATTGGTTGACTTTTACAATGGATATTTATTAGGGTAGAAGCTTACAGTTCTGAGGCTGTGAAATGTCCAAATTAAGGCATCATCAGGGATGCTGTCTCACCAAAGGTGGGCTGCTGGCAACCCTGGACTCCTGTCACATGGCAAGGCAAGATGGCTGCTGGTCTCTGCCTCCTCCAGGCTCACATTCTCGCTGAGCTCAGCTTTGGGCAATCAGGCTTATGATGCTTATCTCTCCCCTCTCCTTCAGGTCTTGTTGCTTCAGGTTCTGCTGCTCTACTGATTCCAGCCCCCAGCCTCTCTCTCTCAGCCTTTTGGGGTTTCTCTATCTTTCTGCAGCTGCAGGCAATCCTGAAGTCCTCTCTCATATGGCAGGGTAAAATGGCAACTCTTCCTCTCCCTTCTCCTCAGTTTACATAGGACTCCAGTAAAAGATTAAGACCCACCCTAGGTCCTGCAGTCTAATCAAAGACCCTTAACTGAAGTGATCTAATCAAAAGTGATCTAATCAAACGTCACTTAACTGAATCTCATAAAAAGGTCCCACATACAATAAGTTTACAGGCATAGGAATGGGTTCACTTTAAGAACAGGATTTTCTGGGGTTCATAAAAGACTCAAACCAGGACAGATGTGCTTAGGAGAAGGCTCCCGGCAAAAGTGGGACATACTTTCCCTGAGGACGCACTGGCTTGGATATGAGGGCATTAGGATAGGGGTGGACAAGTGCATTTTATTGACAATGGAATAAGTAATCCTTTTTTAGAAGATCTGTTATGGAACAATCACAAGAACAATAAATTCATTTTAGCTATGGGACATATAATCAAATTGGCATTTAACTAGTTTAAGGATATATAGGGAAATGATGATCTCTAGCAACTTTTGATCAGCAAACTTTTTCTGCAAAGATTCAGATAATAAATAAATTTTGCTTTTCAGGCTGGGTGATAAGACCTCTGTAATTACTATTCAGTTCTGACATTGTAGTGTAAAAGCTATGGCAGACAATCTATAACAAATGGGTGTGGCTGTGTTCCAATCAAACTTTATTTACTAAACAGATGACAGATTGGTTTTGGCCCATGTGCCTTAGTTTGCCAAGCCCTGATCTACAGAAATGAAATCTCTATTTGATAGCATTTGAATATTTACAGCTAAGCAATCGTAATATACTAGGCTAGGATTGTTCAGAAGGAATACCTTTATTACTGTTTCTTGTGTGTCAATGTATTGACAACAGGGTTAAAATGCAATCAGTAAGGCTCTCTCTGCCTAGAGGAGCCCACATCAAATCTTGGTGTGTATTTCCCTCTTTCTCTCCCATTTCTCAGAAAGCTCTGTTCTTTCCCCCATATCCTAAATAAATTCTTTTTACTGGTTTAACTAAAAAAAAAAAAAAAAAAATGCAATCAGTAAGGATTGTGTTTATATTTTCCAGGGATGATTCCGTTTTGGAAGTCCCAGTCACCAGTGTGCAGCTTTCCCTATTTTAGTGACAAAGTCAGTGACAAGAATGGAAAATCTTATCTCTTCACCCAATCCCCTAGTTTTAGCTTCCATCACCTTTGCTGCTGCCACAAAGGAAGTTGTTGAATACAGTCCCTCATTGTTGAAAGTGAGCCTTACCCAGGTGTCGCCTGCTACAAGGAACACTTATGCTGTGCGGTCAACATGGTTTCTTTGAGGAAAGGAGATGCGAGTCCATCCTCTCGGCTAAGTTGTGCGCTTTAGTTTATACTCATATCCTTAGCCATTGTTCTCAAAGCAGTCCTCCATGTTCGGGTGTCTGGATTAGAAGGGGCTTTTGATCAGCAGCCACCTGTTGTTCCAGACTAGTCTTCCCTCCACAACGGCCTAGACCACAGTGTTGAGCCTGGCTCCATCTCCCCTCATGATGGATTTAACTGGGGCACCACTAATGTCCTTTACTTCCAATGTATCTTGGTCAAAATTCATCAGAAAAGGTGTAATAATATTGGACTTCAAAATGGAAGTGGTCAGGATCCTGAGCTTTTTTCTACCACTTGGGTTTCTAATCTCTATAAAAAATATAGCCACCTTCTCCCAAGGGAGGGTCTCTGTACATCCAAGGATAGTGTACTTCAAGGCACAAATGATTCCCTGAAGTCCTCTTGCATTGATAGCCAAATTAACTACATTTACATAATGAAGAATGGCAGTTCATACTTGCCACAGAACAAATAAGATTTGCTTGGAGGTGGAGGGACTTTCTGCCTTTACCTAGACAGAGTAACCCCAGGCAGCCTTTATTTGTTTATTTTTTTCTATATATATATTTTTTTTACTTTTAAAAAGATACTTAGATTACATGAGTATTACATAAAAAACACAGGGGTTTCCCATATGCCCCGCCCTACCCATCCCACACTTTCCCACATTAACAACACCCTTCATTAGTGTGGTACATTCACTGCAATTGATGAACACATGTTGGAGCATTGCCACTAAGTGTGGATTATAGTTTACATTGTAGTTTACACTCTCTCCCACACATTTTGTAAGTTATGACAAGATATATAACGGCCTGTATCCATCACTGCAATGTCATTCGGGACAATTCCAATGTCCCAAAAATGCCACCATATTACACCTATTTTTTTTTTTTTAAAGATACTTAGGTTACATAAATGTTACATAAAAAATATAGGGGATTCCCATATGCCCTGCTGCCCACACCTTCCACATTTTCCCACATTAACAACATCCTTCATTAGTGTGGTACATTCATTGCAATTGATGAACGCATTGCCACTAAGTTTGGATTAAAATTTACCTTGTAGTTTACACTCTCTCCTACCCAATTCTGTAGGTTATGGCAAGATATATAATGTCCTGAATCTGTCGGTACAATGTTATTCAGGACAATTCTTAAGTCCCAAAAATGCCCCCACATTACACTTGTTTTTCCCTCTCCCTGCCCTCAGAACCTCCAGTGGTCACCGCCTCCACATCAATAATATAATATCTTCCATTGGTAGAATCACAGTAAGTCTATAGTAGAATACCAGTAAGTCTACTTTAGTCCATAGTTCATTCCCCAATCCTGAAGATTCTGGGATGGTGATGTCCACTCCACCTCTAATTGAGAGGGGGCTGCAATCCATTAGGGCTGATGGATGGGACTCTCTTGCTTGCAGTTGTAGACTCTTTCAGTTCCTTGGTATGGTAGTTGTCCATCATCACCTCCTTGTTAGTTGTCCTGGGTGAGTCCAATGAACTGGAGAGTAGGTGTTGCAACTCTGTTGAGAGTCAAGGTCCAGCTGGCACATGGACAGTCCAAAGATTTAAGTCTCTTGAACATGCACCTACCAACTCTAGTACTAATTATAGGTTCAAATAGAAGGACAGAAGAGCCATGTGTAGGGAAACCACAACCGAGTCCAACTCTGTCACCCTGGGGAGCACACATTCCAAAGTAGGGTTCACTGACAAGGCACCAAACTCCTGAGCTATCTGCCTTGACTATAGTGTCTGGATGTCTCCAGCACCCTTAGGAGCCCTGCTATTTGGGGTAGTATCTCTTTAGGCAGTCAATGAGATCCTGCTGAGACATGCTTAAGCGTAACCTCTGGAATGACCTCCAGACTCACTTTGGAGTCTCTTAGTCATATAAACTGATTTGTCTTTACCTTTTCCCCCTTTTGGTCAAGGTCTTTTTCCAGTTGCACTGCTAGTTGGTGCTTGGTAGTAATCCCTCCGTGCCAGGGAGACTCATCACTGGGGGTCATGTCTCAAGCTGTGGGGAAGATAATGTATTTATATGCTAGGTTTGGCTTAGAGAGTTCCAGGCAGCCTTTAAACAACTTCTTTCAGTATAGATCCACTTAGCCTGGGTCCTTGCTAAATTAGTTTATTATTATGGTAAAGTGTAAGACAGTTACTTAAATTTCCCATATAATGATATACTTTTTAATGAGTGTGTATAGTTGTCATTTCACCTGAGTGTAGTTTAATACTATTGGTTGTGGCTGTGACTGCATTAAATTACTTTCTACAAGCTGAAACAGTTGTTAATAACCAGGCTTTAATGTGGCTTTTCAAAGTGATATGAGATCTTCAGTTTGACGTTCCATTTATTCTTATTTAATTGACAACAGAAAAAGCAATGTTTCTGTGGTCAGTGAAGACTTCTCTATGGAATTTGAACACATATTTAGGTTGTAGCCATTGTGCTTTTTCCACTACACATTCCATTAACTCTCAAGGCAACAGTATTTCTCCATTTCTTCCTAGCTTCTTAGGACATTACAATAAGAAAGAAAAAGTGGGAGGATGTGAAAACAATTGAATATATGGCTCGCAAAACTGAAGTCTGCCTACTGCATCGGATGAAAGAGAAGGAAATAAATAAAATCTCACCAAAGTTAAAACAGTAATCAGGGAGCAGCTGTTCAGAAGGAAGAGATAAAAGCAAATGGCAGAAAGGCCAAGGAAAGCGGCCTTGTCGAGAACCGGAGCTGAGGGGCTGTGAGGCTTTGAGTGATTGGCTCAAAGAGAGCGAACCATTAAAGGCGGCTTTGAAAACACCTCAAACACGGGATGAAAAAGGCTAGTTAAGCAGGGATTACTTTATCTTGAGGAAGGACATGTTTTATTTATGTTTATATGAACAGAAATAAAAAGGCACATCACTTTGCTTGTTTCTTTCTCTTGTTAGAAAGAGCACTGTTTTGTAAAGATGGTCCCTCGGCTTGACTTGAGTATATCATCAGATAGATTGACCCTGATTTGTTCTAAAGAAATTCTTGAAGCATAAAGCAAAGAAAGATGACATTCAGAGTGCTTTGAAAAAAAAAAGGAAGCTAATCTAGTATAATCCAGTGTCCTAGATTATAACTACTATAATCTAGTAGTGAGGGGTTGCGGGGAAAATGATTCAGACAAATGAAGAGAAGAATCCAAGTCATCTGGATTTGAGGTAGAAAATGGGTGACTTCAGTAGACAGGAGTAATGGAATCAAATATGGGACTTTCCTCCCTTCTCTTAATTTAGATTGTTTTAGAACTCTTGCATGTTTCCAAACAGCTCAGCGCCATGTTTCTGATATAGTCTCTGAGTAGACGTGTCCTCCTGATTCTTCCTACTCCGGGATATATAGCAGGACTCTGGGAAGGTAGGATTAAACCTCAGGCCCTAAAATATGCCCTCCTCCGTTCCCATCCTCAAAGAAAAGTCTTCAGAAAACTTAAAAGGTGTGTGATGATGAAACTGTATGTGTGAGTATAAATTTTCTTTACTCCAGCTTAAAAGTACCAGTCAACCCTGTTTCTTAACCAAGGATCTGTTTTCCCCCAAATGGCCCATTGGTGCTGGTGTTTGTTTTTTTTTAAACCTCAACAGTTCTCATGGGGATTCAGCTTATAAATTAACATAATTACTGCTACCATCACTACCACTATCACAATCACTATCACTACTCTAACTGCTACAGGGGCAACTATGAAAATTGGCTGACATTTATTGAGCACTTACTGTGTCAAGCACTACATTGAGTGCAGCCAAAGGGGTGCTGATGCAAAATACCAGAATCGGTTGATTATTATAAAGTGCATTTATTTGGGGTAGAAATCCACAGTTACCAGGCCACAAAACATAAGTTTCTTCCCTCACCAAAGTCCATTGCCTCGTGTTAGAGCAAGACAGCTGCCAACGTTTGCCAGGGTTCAGGCTTCTTGTGTTCCTCTCTTCCCGGGACTCTGTTTCTCTCCAGGCTCAGCTGCTCTGGTTTTTCCACAAGGTCAGCTGTAGACTATGAGGCTCTCTAGGCTTTTTTCTCACCACAAGGTCAGCTGTAGACTCTCAGGCGAATGGTTCGTCTCTTTTCACAGGGCCTTCTCTCCTTCCTCACAACCAAGCTGTCTTACTTTCCGGGGCTCCGGCTCGAGACTCCAACATCAGAACTCCAACTCAAAACCCTCTAATTCTGTCCTTTGCCATGTCTTTTATCTTTGAGACCCCACCCTAATCATAACTTAATCATGCCCACATGAACAGACCAATTTACAAGTGTAATCCAATATCTATTTTTGGAATTCGTAACTATATCAAACTGCCAAACTGCTACAAGTCCTTTCCAGGCATTATCTAATTTAAGCTTCATAATAAACTCTCTAAGATTCCCAAATTCACATGGCAAGAAATTCTCAGAGCTGGGATTCAAACTTTTTTGTGCTCTTTCATTATACCATGCTGCCTAATTATTTGATGCTTTTTCCAATGTGGGTGTTTGGTTTCTTTGTTGACCTTGACTACCCTTGTTTCTCCTACACCATCGCTCCCTTACTGCTTCTGTCTGCCACAGGTTGCCTTCTCTGAGTGGTGTCTTTCACCAAGTCCCGGGACCCTGGATGTGGCCCTGGATGTGTTTAACTGAAGGGATCTGCCATTGTGCTACAAAGAGAAGAGTTTTGCCCCATCTGTGTACACTGCCAGTTCCCTTGAAGGCTTTGCTCACCCTCTGTCATCATGGCATGCCACTAAGAAGCACAGCCTGGCGAATGGGGCTCTGTGACTGTGGTGGGTGTCTCAGCTGGGCATGGCCAAGTGTGTCTCTAAACCCCCTCCACTGTTGCTGGGTCAATAGTTCCCAGAAAACCTACCTGCCACCTTTGCCAAAATGAAGTCTGTTCCTGCTGTGACTACTTCCTGGTAGGATATTAGCATCTCTTCCTACCATCTTTACCCCAATTTGACCTCACTGATGGACTCTGACCTTTTCCTCTATTTTTGGAAGAGTGGTAATAGGGGGGGTGGGGAGGTGAAAAAAGGAGCTGCAGACATTAAGATACACCTGGTAAAATCTGACAGTGCCACTGCTACTCTGACACCCCAGCCTCATACAACTGGTTCTCAGTGCTAGAACATTCCCCACCCCCAGCTCCCCATTCTCTGTGGGCACTCTGCATAGAGTAGCTAATTCAACAGCTACCAGTCATAGGCATTGTCATTGTATCCAACATAATGGCTCATCACCTACAGGTTGGAGGGCAAGGTTACCCATCTGAATCTTCCTCATAGAGTCCTGTTCTCCAATTACACTAAATTTTGCATCCAAACATGTGAAACCCTAGTTCCTAGCAGTGGTGGGAGCGGCTGGCTAGTTGTACATCAGACTGATTCCCTTTACCCCTGGGGCCATGGCCAGACTAACTTTGTTGGCCTGCCTTGCAGTTAAGTTGACTTCTGGTGAATACAATGAAGACAGAAGTGATATTTGCCACTTCAGAGCCAGCCCATAAAATCTCCAGTGTCTTTCTCCTGTGCTCTCTCCTTCATCTTCCAGGCAGTTGCAGACCCTCCAGGGGAAGACTCTGAGGCCTTAGGGGATGGGAGAACCACTAGATGTGAGGAGTTTGGGTCTCTGAATGAATCCCCTTACCTCCACTAGTCTGCATCGGACTGCCACAATAGAAAGCGGTGGGTCTTCATTGTGTTAAGGTACTGAGGCCCAAGTTCTTTGTTACAGTAGCCCGTCTTACTTATCGAAAAGAAAATATCATTTTTTTGGATCTTCATTTCATCCCCTCCCATTTTTATAAAATTTTTATACCAAAGTTTTGAGTTTCACCAGGATGGAAATAATAAATTAAGGGAAGGAAAGATGGGACTTTTAAAGGAGAGAAGACAGAAAGGGAGGGAGGAATATTCGTATTTAGCTATGTCACTTTGATAAAAACAAAACAAAACAAAACAAAACAAAACAAACAAAAACAACCTTAGTGTAGTTATACCAGTCGTCCTTGAAGATCCCTATTCCAGATCATGTACTCATTCTGGCTTGTCGCTCACCGAGAGGGGTATCAACCATGTGACAAACAAACTCTAATGAGGATAATTATAGACCAGCATTGTGGTCATAATTCCTAGAATATGCTTCTTCTGGCTTCAGAGCCCTTATTCTTCCTAGGACCTATCACTCCCCTCCCCTTTCCTCAAGGTAAATATTTTCTCCCTCTCTTTCCTGCCTATCAAAGGTTGCCTTTCCCTAATGTCCAATTCAAACCTCATCCATTCTGTAAATGATTTCAATGCATACTGATCTTTCCTTTCTTTATAACCTTGCAACACATTTTGTCTATCCTTAATCATTTTTTCCATTAGTCATACATTACAATTACTTAATATTATTCTTACTACTTCTATACAATTTTAATCTATATGTATATACTTTCTCCCTCTAGATTGAAAGCTCCTTGAGGATTGTGAGGGCATCTTGTACTTTACTCACAGAACTCTCCAGCATAACATGGGTGCTGAATCCCTCATGGGTTTTCCATGATTATTATTAGAGGACAGGATTTCTACCTGTCATATTATATAACACTTTAACAAATTTACATGTTGATGTAATTAAATAGTAGGCAATGTTCTTGCAGGGAAGGAATTTGTCAGAAAATTCATGAATCATGGTCCTAGATATAAGATTTCTATTATTTTGAGAGCTGTGATAATGGGATCACAACTTTCATTTTGTTAAAACATGAACAGTTCTATAGACTTTCGGGTTTTACAGCTCATTAGAGACATTAATAGTGGCAATGAAGGCAGTCAACTCTTGTTCAAATAAGCAAATGATTAGCGATGAAGAGAAATGAAAAAGAACTCATGAATCTCTTCACTGCTCTGGACACTGTTGTCTGTCCTATTGCCTGTAACGTACCTGCCATCATGCAGTGCCATTCACGGACCCTGCCTCTGTTCAACACTAGCCCTATCATATTCCAAGAGATACCATTGTAGATATGCATAGAAAAGTGTATTCTGAAAGTTCCCTACAATGTTACCATAATAGTAACAAAGCAAAACCTGCCTAGCTCTGTTTGCACCTCATTTTATCAGCCCTGCTATGGAAGCTGCTTAGGATTGCAGACCAATAGAGAGGAGAAAAGCAAGACTGTGAGAAGAGATAAAACCAGGAGTTGGAGGGTATCTATGGAAAAGGAGTGGAGACAGTGGGTTGAAGTTTAGCAGCAAGGCCAAATAGGACCACGAGAGGGATAGGATTTTAGAAACTGCCTACAATTCTAATAAGACCTTCTGCTACTTAAAAGCAGAAAACAACATCTGGCCAAAAGTGCTATTTCAATTTAAATGTGTGAATGGGGGGCATCATGTCCCCATCATATTAATTTGGGATGTGCCATGTAAAGAAGATCTGAAAGAATCCCCATTTTCTCTTCTGATGCCCCTCAGTTTCTTAATCTATTTTTCGCTTTTGTCCTTTCAGCTCAGCTAGGAGCTGCCCTGAGACTCAGCCTATGGAATGTGCTGGGCTCTGAACTGAGCTGTAAAGAATGAAGGCGAAGCTTTGAGCTGCTAGATTCATGGCTGGGTTTTTACACACACATAAAATATGAATCTCAGTTGTATACAAAGCTGAACCCATCGTGCCAAAAGGATCCCAGTCAAGCAGGCCTGTAAAATGAAATCCTCTTGGACTAATTTAAGGAGACCTGAGTGATATAAATTGTGGCCTGCTCAAATGCAGGAAATAAAAGAAAAAATTCTGACTTGAATACATGCTTCCCTCTTGGTGCCCTTGGCAGCCCTGGTGTATGAGCAAGGGGACAAAAAAACAGACTGAGAAGTTAGCTGCGATTCACTTTCCAAATAACTCTGCAGCTCCCTGTTTATACTGGTCTTGTGGGCCTAATGAAACCCTCTCCAGTGAGAATTTAATACAGAGATAAACTTTTCAATAAATAAATGGCTCTGAGTTGGCTGAACTCTAATGCCTTTCTGTCCCCTATAGCCGCTTCGCTCAAATTGGTATGCATGAAAGGAAAATGCTCATAAAACCATTCCCGATAAAAGAATTAATTCGCACAGAACACTGAGGCAGAACTTCTACCTATCAGACACTAAGATTTCTCTATTTCATTCGATTTTTCACTAACCTTCTTATAGGTCTTTTGTTAACTTACTAGACACAAATGCTCAAGGTCCCTCTGACCTTCCTAAGCAAGCACTTAAACGGCTATTAGAGCAATTAAACACAGCTGTATGTAAAAAGTTTTCAATATCCGCTTAGGAGAAGAAAATGTCCTACAAATAACGTGTGTAACCTTGAGAATGAATTTCACTTGAGGCAATACTCACAGTCTTAGCATCATAAGAAATAAGTTAGGATTTGAGGAGGGAGGTGCAGCACATTCAGTACACCAAGATCTGCTGTTTTCTACACAAGATAGAAAAGAATTTCTATGACATGCCATTTAATTAAGTTTATAGGGAAATATAATCCCTTCAAGTCATTGGCTCATTTAGTTTAAAAAATATTTCCCCACTTAATATTTTAACAAATATTTTTGAGCATTGCACAGTGTTCTAGGTGTTGGTAACATTCCTGGTTATTATCCTTCACTATGAAAGCAATCAGGGTACAAAGAGAAAAGAGCATTGTCACAAATTTTTTAAAATACAAAATTAGTTTTATACTTTCCTGTGTAAACATGAGAATCTTAGATGTCAACATTGGATTTTTACCTTCAAAAAACATAACAAAATCTTTGAGCAAATTGCTCTGGCTGAAATATTGGGTACTCTCTTCCAACCTTGCAAGGTTACAGAGACAGAAAATATATTATCTGTTACCAGCGGTGGGGGTGAGGGTCTGGGGAATGGGGAAGGGGAGGTATTACTTAGTAGGTACAGAGTTTCTGGTTGGGGTCATGAAAAATTATTGGTAATAGATGCTGGCGATGGTAGCGCAGCATTGTGAAAGTAATATCACTAAAGTGTACACATAAAAGTGATTAAAATGGGAAATTTTCTCCTATATATAAACATATGTTTGCCGTAATATAAAAAGGAGGATGATTGGTGCTAAAATCAATGATATGAAATGGTTAATAAGTATTAAGACAAAATAAAAAGAGAATGCAGACATTGTTTCAAAAAGCCATGAAACTGTGAGAAACATATTTTATATAACTATAAGACAACTAATTATTGACATTATACACACACACACACACACACACAAACACACACTTGCTTATGACTTTTTTGTGTCTGAGAAAATGTGAACTTTCAATATTTAATCACAATATTAAGTTATAAAATAAAAACAGTTTACTAAGCCAAGTAGTATTTCTCCGGAACCCTTTAGTTTTGACATGTGTGCTACATAAATTCAAAAAGAGCATTCTGAGCAGATCCTTTAAAGTAGAATGATTTTTTTTCTTCGAGGGTCTCTCTCAAATGTCAAAAGTTCTGCTTCTCCTCTCGGGAGAGTTTCTGATGTTTATAATCTCTACAAGAAAAGATTTTATTTCCTATTACACTTAATCAAAATTTAACTCTAGTGGTTATATTATTGTAAGGTCATTCTAATAAGACCTTTTGCAAAAATGATGGGCTTGAGCTCTGACTGAAGTTCAGGCCTGTCAAGACTGTCAGGTTGCTATGGCTTCAGGGCAAAGTTGGCCTTATCCGGGCAGAGTGGGTGCCTGCCTACCCAGAGTGATCAAAGGGAGGCCAAAAGTCTTACAGCCCAGAGCCCTCACCCATCAACCTAATATTCCTACAAAGTATGAAATTCCAGCATTAATAATTATGTTATAGGCTTAAGCCAGGGATGTCAATAGGTTTCATTTCACTTTCCAATATTGGTAGTGGTTACTAGGATGCATCTTGCAGATTGTTTGACTGCCAAAAAGCTTATTGGAAAAGAATAATAAGATTGTTTAATAATGTCTGCCACGGGTCAGGGCTAGGTTGTATCTGACAACCTTGCGGTTTATTAATTATACCATATAAAGCATAAGTAGCCCTTAGAAAGATACTATAATCATCATTTGGTTTATGGGATCCTTTTGGGGAGAGATTAGTATGTGTGTGTGTTTATAATGTATGCATATGTACAGATGTATATACCTGCATATATATATATATATGATTATATAACAGTGAATATTTATGAATATATAACCCTATATATTTATATATTTACACAATCGTAATTGTAGAGCTCAATGAATTTTTGCCAAGTGAGCATACTAGTATAACCACCACTCAGATTAAGAAACAGAATATTATCAACCTGTCAGAAGCAGCCCCCCACGTTCCTTCTCAGTTATTATCTACCCCCTCCCCAATGATAGCCATTATTTTCACCACAAACACTGTAGATTAGCTTTGTCTGCTGTGAAATTTGTATTAATGAAATCATATAGTATGTTTTCTTTTGTGTCTGGCTTCTTTAACTCAACATGATGTTGGTATCACTCATGCTGTAGCACATAGTGGTAGTTTATTTTCATTGTTGGGTAATATTCCGTTTGTGAATATAACACAATGTATTATTATGTTTTTCTGCTAATTAACATCTGGGTTGTTTCTAGTTTGGGGCTAGTGTCACTGCTATGAACATTCTTATACATGTCTCTTGCAGCATATATGAATGCCTTTCTGTCAGGCACATGCCTAAAAGAGTTGCTAAGTCAAAGAGAAATGCATATATTCATTTTAATCAATATGGCCAAGCAGTTTTCTAAAGTATTTGTGTGAATTTACATTATTACTAGAAGCATATAAGACTTCTCGATGCTCCACATCCCTGGCAATACTTTGTAGTCTCATTTTAAAAAGTGTAGTCATTCTGGTGGGATAAGGGGGATCTCATTGTGGTTTTATTTTGCATTTCTTTGCTGCAAATTAAAACCACAATGGTGAAGAACACCTTTTCACATACTTATTAGTCCTTTTGATATCCTTAGTTTTTGAAGTATCTGTTTCAAGTCTGTTGCCCATTTTCTATCTGGTTGACTATCTTTTCCATATCTAATATAGGAATTTAAAAATAATTCTCAGCACATGATTTTCAAAAATCTCCCATGGGTTGTGTCTCCTTTTTACATCTTTAATGACATCTTTTAGAAAGCAGAAGTTCATAATTTTAATGAAGTTCATTTATCAATCTTTATTTTATGGTTAGTAATTTTTGTATAATTAAGAAATCTTTCCTCACTCCAAAGACATGAAGATGTTTATTTTTTAAAAAATATATATTTTTAATTTTTTAAAAAGATACTTAGATTACACAAATGTTACACAAAAAATATAGGGATTTCCATATGCCCCGCTCCCCATACCTCCCACATCCTCCCACTTAAGCAACATCCTTCGTTAGTGTGACACAGTCATTGCAATTGATAAACATATCCTGGGGCATTGCCATTGAGCATGGACCACAGTTCACATTGTAGTTTACACTCTCTCCCACACAATTCTTCAGGCTATGGGAAGATATATAATGACATATATCTATCATTTCAGTGCCATTCAGGATGATTCCCAAGTCCCGAAAAAGCACCCTCAGTACACCTGTCTTTCCCTACGCCTGCCCCCAGAGCCTCCAGTGGCTACTGCCTCCACATCAATGCTGTAATTTCTTCCATTGCTAGAATCACAAGTTTATTGTAGAATACCAGTAAGTCCACTCTAGTCCATAGTTCATTTCCCAATCCTGTGGATTCTGGGATGGTGATGTCCACTCCACTGCTAATTGAGAGGGGACTTCGATCCCATACAGCTAATGGATAGGACTCTCTTGCTTGCAGTTGTAGGCTCTCTCGTTTCCTTAGTATGGTGGTTATCCATTCTCACCTCCTTGTTAGTTGTCTTGGGTGAGTCCAATGAACTGGAGAGTAGGTGTTATAACTCCGCTGAGGCTCAGGACCCAGCTGGCACATGGACAGCCCAAAGATTCAAGTCTCTTGGATGTACACCTACCAATTCCAGCACCAAGCACAAATTCAAATAGAAGGGACAGATGAGCCATGTGTAGGGAAGCCATAACTGAGTCCAACCCTGTCACTCTCAGGAGCACAAACTCCAAAGTAGGGCCCACTGGCAAGGCACCAAACTCCAGAGCTATTTGCCCTGACCATAGTACCTCGGTGTCTCCAGAGCCCTCAGGAGCCCCACTATTTGAGGTAGTATCCATCATGGTAGTAATCCCATGGTGCCAGGGCCAGGGAGGCTCATCCCCAGAAGTCATGTCCCATGCTGGGGGGAAGGTAATGCATTTATATGCTGAGTTTGGCTTAGAGAGAGGCCACATTTGAGCAACAAGGAGGCTCTCAGGAGGCAAGTCTTAGGCACCCCATAACACAAGCCTAAGTTTCAATTTCAAGAGCAAAGGCTCATAAGCATAGCCATCAATATCAAGGGCCCATCAATGGACCATCCTCCTTCACCAGTCATTGCCCCTGCACTTCGGGGACAGCTACTGCTCCATTAGAGAATGTGACAGAGCTCTCCAGAATGAGAATTCAATATTCTCTGTTATTGTGTGAATCTCCACCCTCTGTGACAATGCCCTGTGAATATTTGAACACATTTATATGCCTTATATGTATGTCCAGGTGAACTTCCTCCCATGTATCTCCCATCACTGACACTCCACACCAATGATCCTCCCCTGCCCCAGCTGTAACCACTCTGTGATCCAAAGCTTCTTCAAAAGTGAAGCCAATAAAATAGCCAAATACAATTAATAGGAAAAAGAAATAATAATGGTAGGTTTAAATATAAGAAATAAAATACTTAAAAATTAAAAGGAAACTAAAACTAAAATAAAATAAAGTAATTGGGATATTAAAAAAATAATGAAAAATACTAAAAAAATTTTTTTGACATTTTGCCTTTCATCACTGTAATATGTTGTCCTGTATGTATAGTGACATTTTCTTCTATTTATTTCCCAGTGTCTTACTTTTTTTCATTTTGTTTTCAAAGAAGTTTCAGGTCACAGTAAAGTCACATACAGAATGCTGGAGATTCCCATATACCCAACATTCTCCCCTCTTTCCCTCTTCCCATATTAATACCTTTTTATATGTGGATAGTACATTTGTTACAACTGATATACAAATAGAGGAACATAGCTACTAACCATAGTCAATGGTTTACATTATAGTTTACATTTTAGACCATACACTTTTATAAATTTTGATGATATTTAACATGGCCTGTGTCCATCATTATGAGATCATGTAGAACACTTCCATTGCCCACTAAATACCCCTTGTTCCATCTATGCTATTCCTTCCTCCTCCTCCTCTCAGAGCCTACGGCGACCACCCGGCATCACTCCTTGGACGACAAGATTCATAGTTATTTGCAACAACACTGTGGTCTTGACACACTGGTTTGTCATCCCCTATTAGGAACCGCTCATGCTCTCAAGAGACTCCCACCCCTCTGTTTGAGAACGTATTGGTCCTCTCCAGGATGGCAGTCCAGCTCCTTCCCTCTCATTATGTTGGTCTCCCCCCACTGATACAACACATTATGACAAAATGATCACTCATACACTCCCTAGAAGCCTGCCCCAGGTGTGCCCTGTCCTGAATGCCTCCCCATCCAACACCCTAAACCAGTAACCCTTCCTTGTCATATTGCCATAAGAGCGTTCCCAATTTTGTACTTTCAACCACATACCTGCAATCCCCAGTGTTCACTTGCTCCGCCTTCAACCCTTCCCCCAGTTCCATGGACTGTCCAACCCACCCTCCCTGCTCTACCCACCTGCCAACCCAATAGTATCCCTACCCTCCTGTCATAGCCCTTCAATGCCCAACTACACACTTCCACCTTATGATAGATTATTTCTGTATGGGCATTGGCTCACAACCTTCTTCTCCCTTTCTATTTCCTGTAAACCTATCTTCCAGACAATAATTCTCTGATTCTGCTCAATTTGCTTAATTCATATCAGTGAGGTCATGTAATATTTGTCCTTTGATGCCTGGCTTGCTTCATGCAACATAAGGTCCTCAAGATTCATCCATGTTATCTCGTGTGTTAGCACTGTATTCCTTCTTAGAGCTGAGTAATATTGCATTGTATGTATGTACCACATTTTGTTTATCCATTAATCTGTTGATGGGCATTTGGGTTGATTTAAACTTTTGGCAATAGTGAATAATGCCGCTATGAACATTGGTATGCATATATCTGTTCGTGTCCTTGCTTTCAATTTTTCTGGATATATACCCAGCAGTAGAACTGCTGGCTCATATGACAGTTCTATAGTTATCTTTTTGAGGACACACCAAACTGTCCTCCACAGTGGCTGGACCATTCTACATTCCCACCAGAAGTGGATAAGGGTTCCCATTCCTCCACATCCTCTCCAACACTTGTAGTTCTCTGTTTTTTTAATAGCCGCCAGTCTAATGGTTGTAAGATGGTATCTCACTGTAGTTTTGATTTGCATTTCCCTAATAGCTAGTGATGCTGAGCATTTTTTCATCTGCTTTTTAGCCATTTGTATTTCTCCTTGGAGAAGTGTCAAGTCGCTTGCCCATTTTTTTAAAAGGGTTGTTTGCCTTTTTATTTTCAAGGTGTAGAATTTCTTTATATATACTGGAGATTAGGCTCCTATCAGTTTTATGGTTGCCAAATATTTTCTCCCATTGGGTAGGCTGCCTTTTTACTTTCCTGATAACCTCCTTTGAGGTGCAAAAGTTTTTAATTTTGAGGAGATCCCATTTACCTATTTTTTTCTTTCGCTGCTTGTACTTTGGGTGTGAAGTTCATGAAATCATTTCCTTATACAAAGTTCTGTAGATGTTCCTCTACATTATCTTCCAAAGTCTTTATGGTCTTGGTGCTTATATTTAGATCTTTGATCCATCTTGAGTTGATTTTTGTATAAAGTGTGAGATGGTGTTCCTCTCTCATAATTTTTGAAATGGATATTCAGTTCTCCAAGCACCATTTGTTGAAGAGGCCATTCTTTCCCAGTTGATAGGGCTTGGTGGCCTTGCCGAATATTAGATGACTGTATATGTGAGGATCTATATCAGAACTCTCAATTCAGTTCCATTGGTTGGTATGTCTATCCTTGTGCCAATACCATGCAGTCTTGACCACTGTAGCTTTGTAGTATGTTTTAAAGCCAGGTAGTGTGTTTCCTCTTATTTCATTTTTCTTTTTCAATATGTCTTTGGCTATTTGGGGCCTCTTGCCCTTCCAAATAAATTTCATAGTTTTTCCAATTCAGTAAAAAATATTGTGTTGATTTTTATTGGGATTGCATTAAATCTGTAGGTTAGTTTGGGTAATATTGACATCTTAATGATGTTTAGTCTTTGTATGCATGAGCAGGGGATAGTCTTCCATTTATTTAGGTCTTCTTTGATTTCCTTTAACAGTCATTTTCTGTGTATAAGTCATTTACATCTTTAGTTAAATTTATTCCTAGGTATTTGATTCTTTTAGTTGCTATTGTAAATGGTATTTTTTTCTTGATTTCCTCCTCAGATTGCTTGTTATTGGTGTATGGAAATGCTACTGATTTTTGCATATTTATCTTATAACCTGCAACTTTACTGAACTCATTTATAAGTTTTAGAAGATTTGTTGTAGATTTCTCAGGGCTTTCTATGTATAGGATCATGTCATCTGCAAATAGTGAAATTTTTACTTCTTCCTTTCCAATTTGGATGCTTTTTGTATCTTTTTCTTGCCTCAGTGCTTGAGCAAATACTTCTAAGACAATGTTAAAAAGGAACAGTGATAGTGGGCATCCTTGTCTTGTTCCCGATATTAGAGGGAAAGCTTTTAGGATTTCACCATTGAATAGGATGTTAGCTGTG
The DNA here is from genome assembly GCA_029593785.1 of Cabassous unicinctus. Lineage (NCBI taxonomy): Eukaryota > Metazoa > Chordata > Mammalia > Cingulata > Chlamyphoridae > Cabassous > Cabassous unicinctus. Next base: position 58,534 of record JAQZBX010001016.1, on the reverse strand, counting down.
AGTTTTCATATATACCCTTCATCAAGTTCAGAAAGTTTCCTTCTATTCCTATCTTTTGCAGTGTTTTTATCAGGAAAGTGTCCTGTATTTTGTCAAATGCTTTTTCTGTGTCTATAGAGATGATCATGTGATTTTTTTCTTTTGATCTGTTTATGTGGTGTATTATATTGATTGATTTTCTTATGTTGAAACATCCTTGCATACCCACGATGAAACCCACTTGGTCATGGTGTATAATTCATTTGATGTGTTGTTAAATACAATTAGCAATTATTTTGTTGAGGATTTTAGCATCTAGGTTCATTAGAGAGATTGGTCCATAATTTTCCTTTCTTGTAGAGTCTTTGTTTCGCTTTGGTATTAGGGTAATGTGGGCATCGGAGAATGAGTTAGGCAATGTTCCTTCTACTTCTATTTTTTGGAAGAGTTTAAGCAGCAATGGTGTTAGTTCTTTCTGGAATATTTGGTAGAATTCACCTGTGAAACCGTCTGGTCCTGGGCTCCTCTTAATTGGGAGATTTTTGATGATTGATTCTATCTCTTTACTTGTGATTGGTCTGTTGGGTTCATCAATTTCTTCTTTCGTCAATATAGGCTGCTTATGAGTTTCTAGGAAATTGTCCATTTCCTCTAAATTGTCCTTCTTGTTGGCATATAATTTTTCAAAGTTTCTTCCTGTGATACTCTTTATTTCTGTGTGTTAGTGGTGATATCCCCCTCCTCATTTCTTATTTTGTGTATTTGTATCTTCTCTCTTTTTTTCTTTGTTAGTCTAGCTAAGGGTTTGTCAATTTTATTGAATTTCTTGAAGAATGAGCTTTTGGTTTTGTTTATTTTTTCTAGTGCTTGTTTTTTATTTCATTTAATTCTGCTATAATCATTGTTATTTCTTTCTTTCTACTTCCCTTGGCATTAGTTTGTTGCTGTTTTTCTAATTCCTCCAGGTGTGCAGTTAGGTCTTTGATTTTAGCTCTTTCTTCTTTTTTGATATATACATTTATGGCTATGAATTTCCTTCTCAGTACAGTTTTTGCTGCATCCCATAGGGTTTGATATATTGTGTTGTCATTTTCATTCATTTCAAGGTAGATACTGATTTCTTTTGAGATTTCCTTCTTGATACACTGTTTATCTAAGAGTGTGTTGTTTGACTTCCATATCTTTGTGCCTAATCTGGTTCTCTGGCCCTTACTGATTTCCAGCTTCATTCCATTGTGGTCAGAGAAATTACTTTGTATAATTTCAATCTTTCTGAACTCATTGAGCATTTATCTGTGGCCTAGCATGTGCTCTATCTAGGAGAATAATCCATGTGCACTCAAGAAGAATGTATACCCCGCTGTATTTGGGTGTAGTGTTCTTTATATGTCTATTAGGTCCAGATCTTCTAATGTATTATTCAAAGTCTTTGTTTCTTTATTGATTCTCTGTTGAGATGTCCTATCTAATGGTGATAATGGTGTATTAAAGTCCTCCACTATAATTGTAGAGGCATCTATTTCTCCACTTAGTTTTTCCAGTGTTTGCCTCATGTATTTTGAGGCAACTTGGTTAGATGCATAAATGTTTATGATTTTTCTTTCTTCTTGAAAGATTATCTTTCTTACTAATATATAGTGACTGTTTTTGTCTCTTAAAATGGTTTTGCCTTTAAAGTCTATTTTGTCCAATATTAGTATAGCTACTCCCACGCTTTTTTGCTTATTTTTTGCTTGTGAGATTCTTTTCCAGCCATTCACTTTCAGTCTCCTTGTGTCCCTGGGTCTAAGGTGAGTTTCTTGTAGACAACATATAGACGGATCATATTTCCTTATCCATTCTGCTAATCTGTGTCTCTTGACTGGTGGGTTTAATCCATTACCATTCAGTGTTATTACTTTCAAGGAATTACTTACATTAGTCATATATTCTTTGGGTTTATGTATGTCATATGTTGTTTTTATTTCTCTTTTTTTCTTTTTGGTTGTTTTTATACTCTCCTCCAACTCTTTCCTGTTTTTTTTCCTTTCAACCTGTAGTACTCCTTTTAGTATTTCTTGGAGGGCATGTTTCTTATTGGCATACTCTCTAATTTCTTTTATCTTTGAATATTTTGAACTCTCCATCATTTTTGAATGCTAGCTTTGCTAGATAGAGAATTCTTGGCTGGAAGTTTTTTTCTTGTAGTACCTTAACTATGTCATACCACTGCCTTCTTGCCTCCATGGTTTCAGATGAGTAATCAGCACTTAATCTTATTGGGCTTCCCTTGTATGTGATAGTTCTCTTTTCTCTTGCTGCTTTCAGTATTTTCTCTTTATCTTGAGCATTGGACAGTTTGACAAGTATATGTCTTGGAGTAGGTCTGTTAGGATTTATACTGTTTGGGGTACACTGTGCTTCCCGGACATGTGCATCCATCTCCATCAATAGTGTTGGGAAGTTTTCAGGCATTATTTCCTCCAACACTCCTTCTGTCCCCTTTCCCTTCTCTTCTCCCTCTGTGATACCTATAAAGACTATGTTTGTGTGTTTTGTGTTGTTGTTCAAATCCCTAATTTCCTGCTGGATTTTTTCTATCTTTTTATCTATCTTTTCTGCTATCTATTTAATTTCAGATGTACTGTCTTCCACATCGCTAATTCTTTCTTCTGCCTGTTCAAATCTACTCTTATGTGCTTCCAGTGTATTTTTTATTTCTTGGATTGTGCCATTCATCACTATCATATCCATTATCTTTTAATGTATGTTTACAATTTCTTCAATATGTTTTCCCAGTGTCTTCTTAATATCCTTGATCTCTTCCTTCACTTCATTAAGTTGGTCCATGGTATTTGTTTGGATGGCTTTGATTAGTTGTTCAATGTTCTGCATCTCTTCCTGGTTTTTAGTTTGTTCATTGGACTGGGCCATATCTTCCTGTTTCTTAGTATGGTTTTGATTTTTTTGTTGCTGTCTGGTCATCTTTTTATCTTGATTCGTTTATTTGGTTGATTACCTTCTCTCTCTACTCTAGGGTTTTATTTAGTTTCCTTTTTTTTTTTCTTTCTGTCTGTGTGTAACGTTTTCTCTTTGACACTTTGTTCCTCTTATTCTATTTCCTTGATTTTGTCTATGTTTCCTGGAAGGAAAAATATTAGGGCCAGAGAAAGCGAAAGAGGTAAGAAAAGAAAAAAGGATAATAGTAATAATAATAGTAAATTTTAGAAGAGGAACCATATAAGACCTTGGAAAATGGATATTTAACTCATGTAATCAGTGTAGAGTATTAAGAGTAAAAAAGTGGAGTACTAACAATGAAATGGGCAACCAAATACAGAAAAATATGTAGAATGAATATATTTTCAGGCCAGAATGATGAGGAGAGAGGAAAAGAGAAAAGAAAAGACAAAAAAAAAAGTTAATAAAAGAAAGAAAAAAGGATAGATAAGATAGAAATAAAAACCAGAAAAATTGAGGACAAAATAAAGAAAGGTGGAATATAAGAACAACAACAGAAAGCAGAAGATAGAAGGATGAAGGAAGGAAAAGAGATAGCATTGGTAGACAAAATTGGTAAACACAGAAAAGGGGAAATCAAGGAAGAAGAAACACAGCAAACAAGAAACAAGCCAGCAGCACCCCCACTCAGCTGTCCCTTGCGAGAGAGGTGAGAGACCTTTTAAACCGATGCCATCTTGCCACTTCTCCTGAAGATGTTTATATTTAGATCTATATCCCACCTAGAATGGGTTGCTATCATATGAAGTAGGGGTCAAGATTTGTACATGAATATCCAATTCAGTGAGCACTATTTATTGAAAACACCATCTTTTCTCATTGCATAGTAGTGGCATCTTTGTCTTAAGTCCAGAGCTCACGTGTATTTGGGTCTGTTTCAGTCAGGTGTTCTATTTGTCTATCTTTGCAACATTGTCACACTGTCTTATTAATGGTAATTTTATCATGTCTTGATAACAGTGTAAGTCCTCCAATTATTGTCACTATTAATGGCTTTTTTCACTTTACTATATATTTTAGAATCAGCTTGTCTGTAAGGAATTTTAATTGTATTGCATTGACTCTATAGATAAATTTGGAGAGACGGCATCTTAATAATATTGAATATTTTAATCCATGAATATGACATCTCTCTGTTTATTCAGGTATCCTTTAATCCCTCTCAATAATATTTGATAGTTTTCTATGTTAGAAGTTTCACATATCTTTTATTGTTTCTGGAGTTTTGATGGTTTTTTATGCTATCACAAATGGTAGTTTTTAAAATTTCATTTTCTAATTCTTTATTGCTAGAATATAGAAATAAAATTGATATTTTTATATTGACCTTCTAGCCAAAGAACTTTCTAAATTGATATTAATTCTAGTAATTTTTCTGTAGAAGTTGTCTTAAGATAATGGCAGTTTTAATTATTCCTTTCTAATCTCTATTTTTTCTTACCTTATTGGACTGGCAAAGACCTCCTGTAAAATGATAACAGAAGTGGTAGGCATCCTTGTCTTTTTCAATTTCCTGAGGAATGCTTTCAGTATTTATTTAATCAATAAGAAGATGTTTGCTGTCAGCTTTTTTGTGCATACATGCTATCAAAAATTTCCTGTCATTTCTAGATTGACAATTTTTTAAAAAATTATGCATGGGTGTTATATTTTATTAAATAAAATTTTACATCTATTGAGAAAATAAAATTATTTTTCTCCTCTAGTCTTCTGATGTTGTGAATTATACTGATTCCTTTATAAGTGTTAAACCAATCTTATATCCATGGAATAAATGAAATTTGGTCGAGATGCATTTTTCTTTTTTATATATTGTTAGATTTAATTATTATATTTTATATAGGATATTTTACATCTATTTTCTTGAGAAAGATTAGTCTATCCTGTAAATGAATATACATCAAAATTTTAATATACATCAAAATTGGTATTATGTTTCCTTTTAACACTTGGAAGAATTCACTAACAAAGTCATATGGGTCTGGAGTTTTCCTTGTGCGTACAAAGATTTGTTTTTCAAGGATTTTGTCCAATTCATCCAAATTTTCAAATTTATTGGTATAGAAATATTCATAATGTTCTCTGATTATTTTTAAATGTCTGGAAAACCTGTAGAATAGAACCTATAGATATGTCTACCTTGATACTCATAACTTACACCTTTTCTTTTCTTTTTTCTTCTTAGTCTTACTAGAGCTTAATCAATTTTATTAGCTGTATTAACTTTAGGCCTTGTTAATTTTCCCTATCATATTTTTAGTGAATTTGAAAAAATGCAAGACTTGCTTATTTTTTTTTGAAAGTTTTTTATTAGAGACTGTGGATTTACAGGTCAACCATGTATAAGATTTTGTCAATTCACTTTGTTTTCATTTAATTCTCAATTAAATGATTTCACTTAATTCTGCTTTAATCTTTGTTTTTTCTTTCCTTCTCCTTACTTTGGGATTAGTTTGCTATTCTTTTTCTAGTTCTTCCAAGTGTGCAGTTAGGTCTTTGATTTTCAACTCTTTCTTGTTTTTTAATGTAAGAATTTAGGGCTATAAATTTCTGAGTCAGCACTGCCTTCACTGCATCCGATAAGTTTTGATATGCTGTGTTCTCATTTTCATCTTTCTTGAGATATTTACTGATTTCCCTTGCAATTTCTTCTTTGACACACTCATTGTTTAGGAGTTTGCTATTTAACTTCTATATTTTTGTGGATTTTCCAGTTCTCAACCTGTTATTGATTTCCAGCTTCATTCCATTATAGTCAGAGAAAATGCTTTGTGTAATTTCAATCTTTTAAAATTTGAGCCTTGTTTTGTGACCCACCTGTAGTCTATCCTGCAAAATGATTCATGTACACTTGAGAAGAATATATATCTTGCTATTTGGGGTGCAATGCTCTGTGTATGTCTGTTAGGTCTAGTTCATTTATCATGTTATTCAAGTTCTCTGTTTCTGTATTGATCTGCTGTCTAGATCTTCTATCTATTGATGAGAGTGGTGTATTGAAGTCTCCAGGTGTTATTGTAGATATGTTTATTTCTCCCTTCAGTTTTGCCAGTGTTTGAATCATGTATTTTGGGGCACCATTGTTAGGTGCATAAATATTATGATTGTTATTTCTTCTTGGTGGATTGCCCCTTTTATTAATATATAGTGTCCTTCTTTGTCTCTTTTAACAGTCTTATATTTCAAGTCTCTTTTTTCAATTTTAGTTTAGCTATTCCAATTCTTTTTGGCTACTATTTGCATGGAATGTCTTTTTCCAACTTTCAGTTTCAAATTATTTGTATCTTTGGGCCTAGGTTGAGGCTCTTTTAAACAACATATAGTTGGATCACGCTTTTTTATCCATTCTGCCAATCTGCATCTTTTGATTTGGGAGTTTAATCCATTAACATTCAGTATTATTACTATAAAGGCAATACTTACCTCAGCCATTTGATTTTTATACATCACATCTTTTTTTGTGTCTCTTTTCCTTTATTTCAACCATCTTTACTATATAGTTAATCTTTTGTGATGTATCTGAGTGACCCTTTCTCATTTCTGTTTTTGTATATTTTAAAAATACTTTCTTTTCTGTTATCCAGGGGTTTATATTGCACAACCTACATCTAAAACCTACTAATTTGCAAGATACCAACTTAGCTTCAAAGGCCTACACAGTCTCTGTTCCAATATACCCCTGTTTCCCCTCTTTATTTTGTTTTTGTCTCACTTTACCACTTTATATTTTGCATGTCCATTGTCAGGAGCTATGCATTTTTCTTTTCAATTTTATTCTGACTCTTATAGGAATTAAAAAGTAGAGTTGTATATGGAGGATAGAGTATTATTGGGTTTTGCCTTTATCCTTGTAGTTACCATTATTGATTATATTCATTTCTTCACATTATTCCAAGCCACTCTCTCCTGTCTTTTCCTTTCAACCTGCAGAATTCCCTTTAGTAATTTTTGCATGGCTAGAATCTTGTTGACAAACTCTCTCTGTTTCTGTTTATCTGTGAATATTTTAACCTCTCTCTCATTTTTGAAGGACTGTTTTGTTAGTAAAGAATTATTGGCTGGCAGGTTTTCTCTTTCAGTACCTTAAATATATCATACCACTACCTTCTTGCCTCCATGGTTTCTGATGAGAAAACGGAATTTAATCTTATTGAGGATCCCTTGGTATAATTATTATGTGCATTATGCTATCTTTGTCACATTCTTTTCTCTATGTGATGTGTTTTTTTCATTCTTTATAAAATTTATTATATAAGAAGGCTTTTATTTTTGTTCTCATAGTTACTTTTGTATTTATACCTTTTTATTGTCCTTATTTCCTCTCATTTTTGAGTTGCAAGGTTTCTACTTTGTCAGAATGTAAAATCAAACATAAACCATATACCATACGAAAAATATCTTATTTTTCCACCTTTGCCATCAATTTTGTTTTTTTTTTAAGATTTATTTATTTATTTACTTTATCCATTTTGCACCCCCACCCCCCATTTTGCTGTTTTGTGTCCATTTGCTGGGCAATTCTCTGTGTCTGTTTCCTGCCCTCTCTTCTCATCCTTTTCCTCCAGTCTTCACCGGGATTTGATCCTGGGGAACTCTAATGTGGGAGGGAGGCGTTCTGCCACCTGTGCCACCTCAGTTCCTGGTTTCTCAGCACGTCTCATCTTAGCTCTCCCCTGTGTCTCTCTCTTGTTACATCATCATCTTTCTGAGTGGCTCGGTGGGCCTGGCACACCTGTGCATTTGGACTGGTGGCACACCCAAACATCTTCTATATAGACATAAAATTATTTTATTTTACTGAGAGGTCCCAAGGATCAAACCCAGGTCCCTCTATATGGCAGACAGACGCTCAACCATTTGAGCCACATCGGCCCCACCATCAATTTTGTTTTAATCTTAGATCTGTACTTAACTACATGCTTTTGCTGAAGTTTACCTAGGGATCTCTTGGTTGCTTGAAGTTTACCTTCTAGATTTTCTATGAAGAGATAGTGGTTTAAGAAATCCCTGAGTTTTTGCACATATAAAACTATTTTCCTATAGCTTTGATTATGAAGGACAGTTTGTGTATGCAATCATTTATTTAGACTTTATTTAGTTGAATTTTTTGAATATGCTGTTCCATATTTTCCTGCTCTGTATATTATTTTAAGAAATCTAATGCTGACCTAGTTCTCCTTTCCTTACAAAATTTTTGATTTTTTTGCTGGAAATCCTGAGGAGTTTTGTTTCTCTTTAAAGTCTAACAGTTTTACTAGGATATGTCTCAGAGTTGGTTGTTATAGTACCTTGCGGTTCCTTTCACTACATAGATTTAGGTCCTATTTTTTTTTGTGTGGAAAGTTTTCTTAGATTGCAGTTTTCAATACTCATTCAAGTCCATTTTTTATGTAATATTTTCCAAGGTCTCAAATTTTATTTAAATTGTATCTTTTTTGCTTGTTTTCTATTTTAATCACATTCTCTCTAAATCTTTTAAAATCTCTTCATTTTCTTGGTTTATTTCCTTTTCTTCAATGCCCCTTAATAAGTTGTCAGTTTAATTTATTCTACCTTGACTATTTTTTTTTAGTTTAGTGCTTTTAGAAATGATTTTGTCCTGTTATTTTATATTTTTCTGAGTGCAATTGACTTTTATTTCATTTCTGCCTTCTTTTGTGTGTCCCATTTTGTTTTTAGTTTTCAATTTCTAATGCAAAGTATTTTTCCCCATATCCTCAAATGCTTATTTATGGATATTTCCATTCAGTTTGGAGGGCTGTGTTAATTTCTTTTTACATCAACTTTGGTTTTCTTGGTGGAAGGGGTGCAATAGGGAAATTCTATCAGCTGAATTATCTTATTTTCAGTTCTATTTTTATAATAATTTTCAGTAGGTAAAGTCTGTCTCTTAGTATTACTGTGGAAAGGGTTGGTAGTTTGGAATGGTTTATTAGATGTGTAGTTTAAGATCACCTATTATGTTGGTTAAGTGAAGTTAAGGCTTTTATAGGCAATCTTTATATTTTAGAGATATGTGATGAAAGGAAGGGTTCTGTGTCATTTAATTTTTTATTTATTTTGTCTTGGGATATTTTACATTTCCCCCTTTCCATTCTTCATAATGAGATTGATTTTCATCAATCTTAGGTCTGTTGTTATGTCCATTCTCTTTTTAGCATGTTTTTTCTAAACTGCACTTGCTCTCTGTGAAGTCTTGTTCATTGGGATTTGGCATTTATTTTTCTACTTAAAGGTAACTTGAAGTTTGGATAGTCTTTGTTTTCTAGTTATATTGACTTCATGGGTTTGTTCAGTATTATCAGTTCTAATTATTGTTATTAATTTTGTTTTGAGAGGATATAAGTGATCCAGATTTATGCCATACCTTGGCTACCCAAAAAGCTCACTGCTACTTTTTAAAAAAATTCACTTTAGATATACCAATCTATTTTATTTTTACTTTCATAATTTCTTTATTAAATTAACTTTTAGTTATATTGTTGTTTCTTTGAAGGTAGTTTGTCCTTTTTTTTTTTTCTGGCTGCTTTTAAAATGTCCACTTTGTATTTTTCTTTCAGCAATTATGTTATGATGTGCCTAAGTGTGGATTTCTTTATCTTTATCTTGCTCGGTGTTTGTAAAGATTCTTCAATATATGACTTGCTGTCTTTTATTAGTATACAAAATTTTTGGCCAATATCTCTTTTTATTGTTTCTTTTCTATTTTCCCTCTTCTCTTTTTCTGGGATTCCATTAAATACTATGTATTTAAATTTGCAACATGCCCCAGATTTTTCTTTCTGTCCACTCAGAATTTTCTACCATCTATCTCTTTGTGTTTTTGTCTGGATATTTTCAATTGATCTATCCACTACTTTTCTTTTCTTTTTTTCTGTGTTTAAATGCTGTTTTACCCATCTGTAAGATATTAGTTTTAATTAGATTTTATTTTTTCATTGTAGAATTTCTAAGCTATTCTCTTTTATATATTCCATATTGTCAGCTATTTTGTTGAATAAATAGACATAGTTATTTTACAATGTGAGGTAGATTGAATTATGTACCCCACCAAATATATGCTCTTAATCTTAGTCCACATTTCCTGTGGGTTTGATCCCATTTATAAATAAGACCTTTTGAAGATGTTATTTTTAGTTAAGATATGGCCCAAATAAATCAGGACAGACCTTAATCTGTATTACTGGGTCCCTTATAAGCAGAGGAAATTCAGACACAGTCACTCATAGAAGGGCACATGGAGAAGCTGAAAGTCAGTTGAAACCAGAAGGGCAGACACAAAGAGAGCAATATCTCCATGTGACAGGAGGCAGAGATGTAAGCCAGAGAATACCAAGGATTGCAGCAAGCCAGCACCAGAACTCCACAAAGTGCTGGAATAAAGCATAGTCTTGCTGATACCTTGATTTTGAGCTTCTAGCCTCTGAAACAATAAATTCCTATTGTTAATTCAAGCCATGTGTGGTATTTGTCATAGCAGCCTGGAAAACTAAGATAGAGTCTATCTCTGCAAACTCCAATATCTCTATCATCTGTGTATCTATTTTTTATAGCAACTTTATTGAGATATAATTCATATAGCCTAAAGTTCACATTTTTAATTCAGTGTTTTTTTTAGTATATTTACAATATTGTGCATTAACTAATTTCTGAACCCTTTAATCATCCAAAAAAGGAAACCATTAGCAACCATTTTACAACACCAAGCCATTGACAACCACTAATCTATTTCCTGTCTCCGTGGATTTGTCTATTCCTGATTTTTCATGTGAATAGAATCTTACAATATGTAGCCTTTTGTGACTAACTTTTTATCATTTAGCATTATTTTTTCAAAGTTCATCCATGTAGTAGCATGTATCAGTACTTCATTCTTTTTAAAGGCTGAATAATATTTCATTATTTGGATATAATGCATTTTATTTATACATTCATCAGTTGATAGAAATTTAGGTTATTTCCAATTTTGGCTATTATAAATAATGCTGGTATGAATATTCAGGTATAATTTTTTGGATACACATGCTTTTTATTTCTCTTAGATATATATTTTGGAGTGGAATTCCTGGGTCATATGGTAACTCTATATTTAACCTTTTGAGGTACTATCAAAGATTTTGCTACGGTGGCTACTCCATTTACATTCCCAACAGCAATGCCTGATGGTTACAATTTTTCCACATTATGCCATCATTTGGCAAAGTCAGGCTTTTTGATTCTAGCCATCCTATTGGGTATGGTGTGATATCTCATTGTGGTTTTGATTTGTGTTTCCTAGATGGGTAACGATGATGAACATGTTTTCTTGTGCTTGTTGGTTATTTGTATATCTTCTGTGAACAAATGCCTATCCAAATTCTGTGTTCATTATTTAATTGGATTATTTGTCTTCTTATTGTTAAGGTGCATCTTTATATATTCTGGATACAAACTCTCTTATAAGATATATAATGTGCAAATATTTTCTCCCATTCTGTGGGTTGTGTTTTCACTTTCTTGATTTTGTCTTATAAACCAAAAAATTTTTTTTATTTTGATGAAGTCCAATTTATATATTTATCCTTTTTTGTTTATGCTTTTGGTATCATATCTAAGAAACAATTGCCTAATCCAATCACAAAAATACTCTTATATTTTCATTTAAGGGGTTTATATTTTTAGCTTTTACTTTTAGGTCTATGATCCATTTTGAACTTTTCAAAATCACCTATGGACATCTCATTTCTCAACTTTTCCTTTTCAGTTTTTTAATCAGCCTCTTGTTAACTCCAACTTGTAATGCTTCCTTAGGGAGTTGCAACTGTTAAACAATTGCTTCTGATTGTTTTCAACGAATGCCCTGGGGAGAGGCCTTAGCACAAGGTGAGCTCAGAGTCGGGTCAAATCAAGATGATTACTGATAACTGAGCTTTTCAGAGAGTTTGCAGATAGGACAGATAGTGATAATTTTCTGGAGATTCTGCCACCTCCAGTGGCTATTGGCTCACTGGTTATGATAGTGTACTCATTTCCTAATGCTGCTGTAAAAGTTACCACACACTTCATATCCTAAAACTATATAAATTTAATGGTTTTATTATGTTATCTTTATAGTTTTGGAATTCAGAAATCCAAAATAGCTTTCTGTAAACTAAATCAAGGTGATGGCAGTTGGCTTCTTATATTTATTGAGGATAGTTTTATGGCCTGGCCTGCTCTAGCCTAGAATATATTCCATGTACACTTGAGAAGAATGGAAGTTGTAGGCAAGAATCCATTTCCTTGGCTTTTTCAGCTTCTAGAGGATGCCCACATTCTTTGGTTAATGTTTCCCTTCCATGTTTAAAGTCAGTAATGGCTACTCAAGTCTCTCTCACTTTGTAGCATGTTCACATTAATTTATCTTCCCCCTTATTCTATATTTAAAGAACCCCTGTGATTACATTGGGCCCATCTGATAACCAAGATAACATCTCCATTTTAGTATTACCTTATGAGCAACCTTAATTTCATCTGCAATCTTAATTCTTCCTTGCTATGTAACATAAAGGTTGCAAGGTTTAAGATAGGGACATCTTTGAGGGGGACAATATTCTGCCTAGCACAAATAGCTACCATAGGTGTGTGGCTATTGGTTTTCAAGAATACTATGGAGCTGAGAAGAGGAGGATACATTTGGGGCCTATTAAAATACCACAAAGTTTGCTATTCTTCTTGAGAATAAGCTGTTTTCCTTGAATAATGGTTTCTAAGCCTTTGGTTACTTTTCAGAGTTCTGAAAAATTTGATTTTAACAGTTTTATCAGTGTTTTCATTGTTTTTACTGAGGAACAGATTTTCAAAGATCCTTACTTCATCATCCTGGAAGTTCTTCTGTATCTACTCCTATTCCTTATTTTTTCTCTTGGACTTTGATTATTTGGATTTGCTTTTGTTATTCATGCTACAATTTTTTTGAATGCTGGACTCAGATGACAAATTGTTTAAGTTCTATGTGAAGTTTTATTTTCTTCAGAATTTCTGGATTTACCTGTCTTCTGGCTGCTACTTAGAGTAGAGGCATAACACCCTGATCCAATCAGAGATTGAAATGATTTAAAGCCTATCAGTTTTTCTGTGGTATGCTATATTTTTGGTTCACATTTTCTTCTAGGGTAAGGGTTGGCAAAATATAGTCCTGTAGTTTTTGTAAACAAAAATTTATTGGAACACAATATTCATTCATTTATGTATTGTTTATGGCTACTTTCATATTACAATCACACAATTGAGTAGTTGTGACTGAGATTATATAGCCCCCAAGCAAGTATTATCTGGCCTGTTAAGAAAAAGTTTGTCAGTACTTAGTTTAGGTCACTTATAATTAATGTAATTTTTAATAAAGATGTGCTTAAATATGCATCTTATTATTTGTTTTATGTTTGTACTATCTCATCTTAGTTATAATATGTGACTCATAGAAGAGCGTATTTCCATTTTTTCCTTTTTCATCTATGTTATTTTAATAGTACGTTTTACTTCTACACATATTATAACCCAGGAATACATTGATTTAAGTAGGCACTTATCTTTTAAGGAAATTAAAACTTACAAAAGAACTTTTACATGCACCCACACTTTTACCATTTCCAGAACTTTTCCCTTTCTTTCTCTTTCTTCCTTCCTTCCTTCCTTCCTTCCTCCTTCCATCCTTCCTTCCATTCTTTCTTTCTTTCTTTCTTACTTTCTTTCTCTCTTGATGCAAAGTTGTTGTTTTTTTTTCCCCTCAAGAACACCCTTTCACATTTCTATTAGGTAGATTTTGGAAGCATAAGTGTTAACCAGTCTGTTTTAGTATGATATCTCATATCCTGAATGAGATATTTTTAATTAGGATGAGAAGTAGAGAATAGAGCCAGTGGACAAGTTAGTACTTTAGGAAGGTAGGCCTCATCAGATAAATGCCAAAGAGGTTGTCAGTAGAGAATATACTTGCTGAATTCAGCAGTAAATTTATTTTCACTTTTTGAAAGTTAGACAAATAGGTCAAGGGATAAAGGCTTCAAATGATTCTAGAGGAAACTTGCTATAATTGATCACTGAAAATATGACAATCTATATTCATTTCTCTTCATTTTCTCCTCAGACACTTATATCCATATTAGGGTGCTCCAGGACTCCAAGTCAAAGATAATCATGAAAGCCAAAATCAAGTGCTTAGCATTACACCTAGTATAATGCAGTTGCTCAATAAATATTTTATGAATGAATGCATGAATGAATGGCTCAAACTTGAAAAATCTGATAGTCCCTGGAGGGAAGGCCCATTTCCTTCATGTCCAGGCAGAATATAAAGGATCCCAAGGAACACAATGTCTTCTTGCTTGTAGTCAAGGGGGATCACTGGGGATTGTGGTTATGGATGCAAAGTGGGTAATAGATTTTAAAAGAAAAGGAAGAGGTTGTTTTTTTCTCTAAGACGTTGAAAGCATTATCTCCCATGTCATCCATTTCTCAAAACTTGAGAAATCATGTATACATACATACAAAAATATATAATTAACATAACACCAAGGAAATACAGTTGATTATTCAGAAATCAAGTATTCATATAGCAAATAAACTCACCTTCAAGAAGTCAACTAGCATCAACTTAGTTGCCATATATCAAGTTGGGCTTGGGAAAGAAATTGATAGATATGAATATAACAGTTGAATAAAGTTTATAATTACTGAATCTAACTCTAAAAATACTTGCCTTTTTAAAAAAGGGAACGGATGAATCAAAGGAGAGAATGTAAAGAAATCACATACAATTATTAAGATAATGCCCTCTAAGTGAGAATAGTGATTCTTATTTAACTATTTTGCTTATCAGATTCACTTATTTAAAGCAATGATTTCTAGAGCCCAGTTCTAGGCTGGGTATTTGCAACAAGATTCCTAAAGAACTTTACATGGTAACTTTACACGCTAAGTAGGCCTAGGTAGTGCAAAACTTCAAATTTCACAGAAATTACAGAAACTATCACCATGACTCTTTAAAGGCATATAATTGCATTCTTCATTTCAAAACCTAGAATTTGCAACTGAGGATCATAAGAGAGACATGCTTACCGATCTGTTCAATCTTATCCATGTGTACATAGAGCTTAAAGTCAGAAGCAACGTTTCTTATGTGTGTTTGTAATCAATAAGCAAATCATTAACTAGGATGCTATTCCTGAATGGTATTAGAGCTAATTATAGGTTCAAATAAAAGGGGCAGAAGAGTCATGTGTAGGGAAATTGTAACTCTGTTATACTGGGGAACAAAGTAAGGCCCACTGACAGGGTGCCAAATTCCTGAGATTGTCTGCCCTGCCTAGAGTGTCCAGATGTCTCTAGAGCCCTCAGGAATCCCTCTGTTTGAGGCACTTTTTACTGTGGCAGTCAATGAGATCCTGCTGAGATGTGCTTAAACGTAACCTCTGGAATGACCTCCTGACTCACTTTGAAATCTCTTAGCTATAAAAACCCATTTGTATTTAATATTTCCCCCTTTTGGTCAAGGTTTTTTTTGGATTGCATCACCAGTTGGCACTTATTAATAATCCCTCAGTGCCAGGAGGCTCATGCCTGGGAGTTATGTCCCATGTTGGGGGGTAGGTAGTGCATTTATATGCTGAATTTGGCTTAGAGAGAGGCCACATTTAAGCATCAAGAGGCTTTCAGGAGGTAACTCTTAGGCAATATATAATACTAAGCTAAGTTTCAGTTTATGGAGAAAAGGTTCATAAGTAAGACCATCAATATCAAGGACCTAGTGTAGTGGTCTGTCCTCCTTTGCTAGGCACTGCCCATGTACTCAAGGGATTCTTCCTGCTCTATTAGAGAATGTAGCAGGACTTCCCAGGATGGGAATTTAATATTCATTGGTTATTGTGGGGGTCTCCACCCACTGAGACAATGCCCCATGACCACGTGAACATATTCATATGCCTTAGAGGCATGCCCCAGGTGCACCCCTCCCCACACATCCTTCCATGACCGACACCCCACACCTGTGATTCTTCCCTGCCACAGTTGTGACCCTTCTGCAATCCAAAACCTCCCCCAAAACAAAGCTAAAAAAATAAATAGAATAAAATAAATAAAACATAAAATAAAAGCAAATGAAATAAAAAATAAAAATAAAAAGAATAAAAAAATAAAAAATAAAGGTAAAAATAAAAAAGTAAAGTACAGTAAAAATTTCCCCCCAATGTTTCTTTCATCACCATAAGATCTGTTAGCTCTGATATACAGTGACAATTTCTTCCTTATGTTCTCCCATGTCTTTTTTTTTTTTTTTTTTTTTTTTTTTTT